>CM076735.1:16179761-16245786 GCA_038501795.1 Pseudopleuronectes americanus | reverse complement strand
TCGCCGGATGCGAGGGGATGGAGAGAGAGAAAGATAAGACAGGGTGAAGCACTGAAAGGCAAGAGTTCAGGAGCCTGTCACATCTTGTCTCATTTTGGCCTTTAGGTTTATATGACTGAGGCGGCTTGGCCCCGCCCAGGATCTCCTACCGGGAGTTAGTCATTCAAGGTGCCTGGAAGCATCAGGAGAACATGCGCCTGTGCTCGTATAAAGCCACTTTCCTTCTTGTGCTGACTTGCATCTCAAAGCCCCTGACGAGGTGTTCCTGGAAACAAATCAGATACACATGCAAGCGGAAAGTGCACAGACACAAACACACACATACACCCACAGACACACACACCGGGGTTCGGGTGTGTGTCTGGTGGTCGTCATCCGTGTTTCTTCTCTCCTGCGTCTTCATGAGGTCCGGCCTGTTCCATCCTGGACATGTTGAAACTAGTGGAAGTGATTGATTGCTGGATCTGCTCAGCTCCACGTCGGCCCCGGCTCTGTCTCATGCATGCTGCCGTTTTTATTTCTGCCCCCCCCACTGAAAAGTTAAATGGGGTTGTAATAGTATTACAGTACAGTAACACACAGGATGCAGCGTTACGTAAAAAATAAATCAATGTCATTTATCTGAACATGCTCCCGAACGCCGTCGTCCGGTTTCCTCCGCACAGGAACACACTCTGTGTGTGTGTGTGTGTGGGTGGGGCGGGCTTCTGTGTTGTGTGTCTTGAAATCTTACTAACAGATGAAGTGAGAGGCCGGTGAGGTTGAACTCTGGGTCAGATTTGGGCTTTTGGGTGAGGTTACAGTCAAAGGGCCTCAGAGCAGAGTCTGACCTTCTGCACAATGTGCTGCCACGCTGTTGATTTAATGATAGCCACCCTCTTCACCCTTTGAGTTTGATTGTGTCATGATGTAAATGTGACTTTCAGGCAGTGGAAAAAAAAACTCCAGAGACCTGCAGAGCTGGATTGACGCCAGATTCAAAACGGTTTCTCACCCTGGTTCTGCTCAGGTCTTTAAATCAGGGACAGAACAAGTGATGCCTTCAATCTCCATGACCTTCTCACCCTTCAGTAAAGGAATTAGCCTTGAAATGATTTGGGCTTCAAATTTATTTGCATCCAAAGATCACACATGTGATTTCTCTGGTAAACCGTCCGGCCTCCTGCTGCTCCACCCAGGCACCACTCCTCACTTTGACCTTTCAGAAATGTTTTCTTTGCGTTCTTTATATATGTTTTTATACATTCAATGTTCGTAGCCTATTGTCCAGATATTTTCCAGAGCTCATGTCTGAATCACAGCTTCATAAATGACCAATTTAACGTCTTAGAAGGAAAGTACCATTTTCAAATCCGTGATATACGTATAGGAGCTGTTTTCCAGGGAAGGACTTTTACCTTCACTCTTTCTTCCTCTATCTCACTTCCCTCCTTCCCTGAAGTCCTCTGTTCCCGTCTAGTTTGACGATCATCACATGGGGCAGATGAAATCCAGACTATTTATCGGTGTTAGTCTCAGTCCCCAACCCGCTCTGTGACGGTGTTTCTGCTTCATCACACCACTTGACAGATTTCCTCACTCGTTGAGCTGGAAACTGAAACCGGTTTCACGCCTCATTGGTTTGAGTGGACGTTATAGATAATTACATTCTATACCTTGAATAGAATGTATAGTAATAAAGGGAAATGACTGTCCTGAAGCTGGGGATCAACTTGTCTGTTTGCTTATTAAACAGTCAACGTCAGACATGGACTCTGGATAATATCTGTTAAATTGGGTCTGGATATTTTCTGGACTGGATACAGATCAGGAACATTTCTAGAACAATTGTGGGAGGGGCATGTTGAGTTGACCTCTGTGTCTTCTTCATCTGGATATATTTGTAATGTTGTGTCGTGATTGTGTGTCTGAATCATCATCAACTCGTTTCTCGGACACTTTCCTGTTGTAATTACTCAATCAGACATTTTGTCACGCTGATGTTACTCAGAGGGCCGACAGGAAAAGTTCCAAAAATATCTCTAGAGCCACCGACTACACACAGAACCACGTCAGGGTCCATGAGAACATCTGCGTTTCCATTCATGAGCTCCATCGTGTTCTCGTGTATTGATCGAAGCCTCAGAAATCATGAAGTGAAGGTCGCCTCAAGTCCAACGAGGCTCTGACTCCGATCTGAAGGAAGAGAGAAAGACAGATTGAGTTAGGGGAGGGGGGGAATTGTCTAAAATATAATAATAATAATGTTAAAGTTATGGTTGCTGATTTCTGTCTTCTCATTTCAGCTCAGGTTCCAGACAGTGACGAGCAGTTTGTTCCTGATTTCCACTCGGAGAACTGTGAGTACTTTATTATTTATGAGGCCTGTCAGTGTGCACATGTATGTGCTCATGTCGCTAAGTGGATTTGAACGAGAAATCTGATTTGCTGACAATATGTCGTTGGCTCTGTCGTCTATCGATGTGTCACACGGACACAGCTGTGCACGGACAGTTTAACCCACATTTCAGATTTGGTCAGTTGAGCGTGTGCGAGTCGAGCTGCAGCGAGGACGAAGCCAGCGGTCACACTCGGGCTGCGGGGATACTGTAACCCGCTGATGATACAGTAATCCCCCTGGCAGACAGAGCTGTGCAGAAACAGAAGGCCTAATGAGCCGGGGCACGGCGTGAATTTGGGTTGCCAGGCGTCTGTGTGCTGCTGTCATCCATTTGCATGCCTTTGAAAAGCTGAATGGGAACAGCCCAGGAAACCAGTAAGAAGAAACGATCGAGGGCGCAGGTACAGAGGCGATCCCCTTTGTGCGAATCGGAAGGTGTAAACTGGAGAAGCAAATTCCTGGGCCGCACAACTGAGCGGCTATTTGAATGAGTTTCCCTCTTTTTGTTGTGCGTCCTAACAATAGCGCCTCAGGATCTGGCTGGGGGGTGGGTTGGGGTGGGGGGGGGTGGGGGGGGTGTCGCTCCACAAACACAGTGTTTTCTTTTCTGTCCCATTCAACTCAGTGCGGGGTTCTCCGTCTTTAGCAATGACACTGACAGGGTTCCTTAAAGAGACCCCGAGACGCCTCCAGAAAATAATCTCATCCCAAAAGCATAACTGACAGCTCTCAGTGGCCGTCAAAGGTCAAAGGTCCGTCCTGTCATCGAGAGCCGTGTGTCCTTTGTGTGTAAACATCATGTGATGGAACCGGCTCGCACCCGCTCGGCCGCTCGGTGACACATGGCCTGTGCGACATTGTCACCGTCTGTTGGCCAACAATGCCCGGGAGGAAGTGGAGATGAACCTCGGGGCACCCAGGAGGTCATGTCTACTTAACCTCCTGGCCTGTCAGCCAATCAGCTGTCAGGGCTCTGCTAACGGTTGACCTGGGTATGATTTGCAGGGTCACGGGGCTTGAGTTTGACGGGCAGTTCACTTATACGCTGCACAGACACTCCGGCGTTGACAGTGTCCCTGCTGGTCCCAGTCCACAGCCAGTGCATCTGAGTGGAGCGTCTCTATTCAGCTCTGATTGATGGAAAAACTGAAGTTGACAGGCGACTATTAATAAATTCATTTGTGAGCTCTATTAAAAACACAAAACAAAAAGGCTTCACACTGTCTGGTGCTTGTAGAACCAGGTGACTCACCTGTTCTGGAAACTGAAGCCTATGAAAGAAGCAGCACAAAGCAGAGCTCTAATCCCAGGTGACTGGAGCGTAATTGAGGCTTGCATTGGAAAAAATGGCGCCCGGGTAAAATTAAACATTGTTGTTTACTGAGTCAGGTTGTTACCTGCATTGGGTGCGGTGTTGACAGAGAGAAAAGAAGGCGAGAAGACATGGGGGACAAGCTGGAATGCCAGAGCAGAGGAGGGAGCGCAGCAGCGATTGTGTAATACCTGCACATCTGGAGAGTCTATCTTCATCTTTCCATTCTCGTCCGCGGCTAACAAGCTGCTCATCGAGGGGGGGGGGAGGGGTTACGCAAACACGCAACTTTTATGTACTAGCTGACCTGCCTGTGTGTGTGTGTGTTCAAAGGTAATTGAGCCGTTGGTGATAACAGCACAAACACACACACATTGTGTTTCCCTCCCTAATGTGATTTGGCTCTTTGTGGTAGTTTTTTTTAAAAAGAAGGAAGTGATTTGTATCTCATGCTCATCGGGAGCGGAGGAGGATTGATGGTTGGTGTTGGGAGCTGACAGCACCTTCGGGGGGGGGTTTGTCCCCGGCTGACGCTGTCGGACAGATTCCCTTTGTCTGTTCGGCGCCTGCGGTGAAACATGTGGAGGTGTCACTCCAAAAGAAAACTTATATTGCACATAGTTAATTAAAAAGTGTCTCGAGCACGTTACTTGTTCCGTGTGAAGACGTCTGGAGCGCTCAGCGAGGCCCACAGCTCCTTCTCCTTTGTCCCGGCATGTTGTTTACACTCGGAGCAGCTCTGGAGATGTGACCCATTCATAAATTCTCTTCCCTGCCTGCGTAAGAGGAAGTGTGTGTGTGTGTGTGTGTGTGTGTGTGTGTGTGTGTGCACAACCCCCCTCCCCCCCCTACCCAGTCCTCGGCTGCTCTCTCCTTCAGTCTTCATTCATAAAAAAGCCCTACAGTACTACAGATCCCTCTCTCCGACACCCCCTCCCGTCCAAGTGGATACTCCAAACCCCTCCCTCCCTTCCTGTGTCTGTACAAAGTTAGTCGAATTTAAAAAATCTGGACACCCCCTCCCCCCTTTCCCTTTTCTACCTCTCTCTCTCTCTCTCTCTCTCTCCCCCGCTCTCTCTCTACACACACACACTCAATGAGTGTTCCAAGATGTGAACTAATCCAGTGATTTTGGGGCTGTGTGGGACGATTGTTTAGTTTTGTTGCTCGCAGTAATTATATAGGAAGTTGTGGCTATAGAATGCTGTGACAGTGCTTTTCGTGGAGCAAGTTTTAGTTGGAGGAGATGAACGCGAGATGAGCGAGAGAGACTTTTTAAGAGTGCTCAGAGGAAGGAGGAGAAGAAAAAAGGAAGGAAAGATATAAACTCAATAAACAAACTCATAAACGAGAATCTGCCTCACAAATCGGATTTGTTGTTTTGCTCCTTTCTCACTGTTTCCATTTCACTCTTATTTTCAATGTTCTTTTTCTTTCATGGTTTAATACACAACATCAATTTCTTGTTCTGGTTTATAAAATGGGGAACTTTCGAAAAACAGTTTTTACAATTCAAGTAGCTCATTTTGGCCAAATGGAAATATAAAGAAACACTTCATAATCAAAAAGTCTAATTTATAATGTGTCTATAAACTACATAGGCAAAGGGAAGGCAAAGTTTCCAGTAACACAAATCAGACCCAACGTCTCTGTGTGTTGTGCTTTGTCATGAATTCACAGACTTCCTCCTGTTTGTGTTGTTTTTCTGGATCAGAACTTAAATGTTTTTTTGGAGCATTGGAAGCCGGCTGAATGGAGCCCCTCCCTCCCTCCCTCCCTCCCTCCTTCCCTCCCTTCTTCCCTCCCTCCCTTCTTCCCTCTCTCCCTCCCTCTCTCTCCCCCAAAAGAGAAAACATGCACCTCTGTGTTCTCCACTTTCCAAAATACAGCTGCTATGCAACAAAGCGAGCAAAAACATCCAGGTGCCTGCCAGATATGTGCGGACGCAGCTCGCTCGCTCCGGGGAGGCCCGCTCGCTCCTCAATGAGTTGTGTGTCTGTTGCAGTGGTGTTGTGTGTTTTTTTGCTTCTGAGTAAAATGGTTGATTTTCTCCGACTTGGACGGACGGTTTCTTTTGACGGCCTCTCATCCACTCACTGGTGCACGCACACACACACACACATGCACTGGGCCTGATCTACACACACACACACACACACACACACAAAGTTCAGCCCTGCTCTTTTATGAATGGGTCGGTTGTGAGAGACTGGCTGAGGCAGCACATTGAGTTGAGGGGAGTGAACATTCATTCATGACATCGGGGGGGCTATTATTCCAACAGTAACAACACCTACGAGAGGTGCAGACCTGTTTTTTTGTCGTCCCACTACAACAAGTTTTTAAAAATCTCAGGTTTTTACGACTTGCAACTCCAGTTTGATCCAGATCCCGACTTTACATTTGCTTTATTTCACAAGTTCTCGTTATTTATTCATATTCAGTCAAATCAAATCCAGTGAAAAAATGGTTTTGTAAAAGCCAGGCGTGCATCGTAATAGGTGTTTTATAGCTTTCAGTCGGGAAGTAAAGGCTGAAGTCCTCCGTGTTGATTCAGAACAGCCCTGTCAAAAGCCGGGGGGGGTTGGGGGTAGGTGCTCAGGGATTTGAGCCAGGCAGCGCAGCCTCGAATGTCAGCAGCAGAGCTTTGTGAATGGACGGCAGTGTGTGTTTTATTACTGGAGAGTGAGGGGAGTTGTGTGTGTGTGTGTGTGTGTGTTTGTTTGTGTGTGTGTGGAGGAAAAGAGGGGTTGTGTGTGTGTGTGTGTGTGTGTGTGTGCTGGTACATCCCTGCTATGCTCACATGCGTGTCTGTGCATTTCTATGTCGGCAGCAGTGAGTTTGCTCCAGGAAGACGGTTGAGCTTTCTGCAGCTGGAATGTTTTCTCTTTGGAAGGCGAGCAGAGAGGGGAACAGATGCCGTGAAGAAGAAGAAGAAGAGGAAGAAGAAGAAGAAGAAGAAGAAGAAGAAGAAGAAGAAGAAGAAGAAGAAGAAGAAGAAGAAGAAGAAGAAGAAGAAGGGGCGAGGCTGTAAAAAACAACAGTAGTTAAACTTGAAGCAGTCACTAACAACACTGGGATTATGTCAGCTTTGGCCTGTTGAAGGATGATTCCAGTTTATTGCAGCTTTGGCCTCAGTCAGGTTTCTGCTCCTGTTGTTGATAATAAGACTCGCCCTGGTTATTTAGCTGAGAAGGTTTAGAGCTAAAGAGTTAAAGAGCTAACTTCTCTTTTCTTATTCTTACATCTTGACCTCTGCCACTTCTCAGTCTAGTGCCACACGATGAATTCCTTTTGGTCAAGAGTTTCAGATTTATGTTTGTTAGATTAAATCCATGTTGCTTTTTCTCGCGGCCTTTTGACATTTCGCGACATTTGCCCCCTTTTCCTTTTCCATTGGTCCCCAACAAAAAACCCACTAACACCCGCCCAACATCTGGCTTTTGTCTGCTGTGGGAATGGATTCAATCGGCATTCGCTGCCGGATCAAATGACTCTGCAGTAGACACAGGTTTATAACGGCTCTGGCTTCGATAGGATGAAACGTGACACCCGGGTGAATGTGATAATTTCTTCTTCTTCTGTATTCTGGCCGTGTAGATGCTCTCAGATTTAAATACCTTCACTTGGTCTCATTTCTTGTGTATCTTGCCTGAACTTACTTTATTCTAGCATATTCCCAGATCTTGATATTTCTCTCAACACCAAAGTTATGACAAGCTGTAAGAAAACATTATGATCTTCTAGCAGCTACTTCAGATTCTCCTTCGTTGGCTTGGATTCAAACTCACATGTCGCTCTCTACACACGCATGCAAACTGTAAATCAGCCCAGAAGACACGCGGTGCACATGAGTGCAGGAGGCAGCTGCAGGGCTGGACCCTCTGAGCAACATGCTGACACGGAGCAGGAGGTGTGTGGAGGCAGCTGAGAGCCGGCACAAGACCGCTATCGATCCTGGCTGATCCCGAGGAGGAGGAGGAGGAGGAGGAGGAGGAGGAGGAGGAGGAGGAGGAGGAGATGGAGAGGGCTGATAGATGACTTGATAGAGATAAAGTCAAGATAAATCAACGTGGAAGGCAGATAGGGGAAGGAGAGGGGTACGAGCGGGTCAAATGGGCCATGAAGCGTTACGGTAGAGATCCCAATCCAGAGATGGAGGGATACTGGATGGAGGAGCCTGTAGATGTGGCTTGAGCACTGATAATTCCCAGCAAGGTGTCCCGGACTCTCTCTGTGTTATCTCCCCTCTGGTGACACCTCCTCCTCCAGCGCTGCACACACCCAGGAAACTGTGGTGGGCAGAGGGGGAGCTCATTATATCGTTTCAGTAGCAGTAGAGTGTGGGGTGGGGGGTGGGGGGGGGGTTGGAGGGGGTGTATCGATCACTACATTAAACATTAAGAGAGGACAGCTATATTGGGGGCTGAGGGATCGGAGAGTGAGGAGTCAATATTGTGCCAGATTAATTACCTCCATCCCTCGCCTGTGATGGGACGTCCCTCTCGCTGCCCTCTCCCTCTCGCTCCCGGGACGGGGGGGTAACGTGTCGGCTCCACTAAACAGCAAAGGGGCCACTGAGATTTATGACTGGTCAATGGCCATTTATAAAAAGCCCACGCGGCACAATTGAAAGTGAAGTGGACAATGGGGAGAAAGAAAAAACGTGAGATGTCCGAACATTTACCAATTAAAATATCGATCCCTTCACACGGAAGATTTGACACTTCAGTCATTTCTTATTCAATTTTCCTTTTTCTGTTAGAATACCTCGGTTGTATGCTGATACAGTATCCTACGAATGTCAGATTTAATTTTGAATACACCAGAGATACAGCCCCTTTTGAATTTCAGGAGGATTAGAAGTAATGTGACTCTGCTGAATGCTCGTCTGGCAGCTGCAGGACGCTCACGCACAGAGGAGCTCATCACACGAGGCTCCGAGCTGATAGAGCGTTTCCCGTTTAGATTGAGGTGGAGCCGTCTGTCGTTGTGAGGAGAGACGAGGTGATAACACAACAAACCTATCAAATGAATATCAGAGATAGTTGCCAGAATCAACAGTTCACTCTCTGAAAGCAGGCGCTCGAAGGGGAAGTAGCCGAGGAGGACAAGCGTTGTTAAAAGACTTAAAACTTATGGCCTGGAGTGATCTTCTCAGTGCTGTCGATACTCAAGCTGTATATCCGTCACTCGTGGATCCACAGAGTCGTTATTTACATCCCTCTCAATTAGGAAGCTAGATTCGCTCAATGACTGATATATGTGTGTCCATTGATGCTCGGTTCAAACAGAAGATTCAAAGCTACGGGGGGGGTTGGGATCATTAGAAGAAGTAAATACTTGTTAAGACAAGAGCTTTCCCACCACTTCACACAACACACTGCAATCTATTTCCAGTCGACAAAAGGGAAGTGAAACTTTGATGTTGGCCGTTCCACCGACTTTCCCATGGTGGGTGTCATCCAGATCTACATCCTGTCAGCCGACGCAACACCACGCAACAAATACACAATATCAACGGCCAACAAACAGAAATCTGCTGGTGTAAACTGGGCCAGCGGGCTGATACCTTCCATCAATGTTGTTAGGCTTGTTTGGCAGGTATCTGACAACCATTCTTTAAATATTCAAGGAGCCTGAACCATTATCAGATGAGAGAGGACAACCTGTAAATCAGATAGAGCCGACGCTAATGGATCCAACACTCCGGGGCTCCCTGAGCACACAGATACTGCAGCCACTCACGGGCCTGCTGGCTCTCAGAGAGGAGGATGAACTCTCTCTCTCTCTCCCTCTCTCTCTCTCCTGATTGTGCAGTGACCTGAGAAGCACACACACACATGTACAGCACATGTTTCCATGCACCAGTGGATTGAGTGGATGGACCGTGCAGTCGAAACGGTCTGGATCATATTGTATCACTTCCCTTTCTCTCTCTCTCTCCATCTCCCTCTCTCCTCTCTCTCCTCTCTCTCTCTCTTACTCTTTACTTTTCCACTGCCCTTTTAACTAACAGAAGCTGAATGATAGTAAATACATATATATCGAAACAAACAAAAAGAGACAACATTTAAAATCCTACACAAAGAAACACCATTCCCCCCCCTCCCCCTTGCTGGTGCAGGTATTGGTAGGGTCCTATTTACTGGGCGTCTGTATTTGTACAGGCTCCACCCCCTTTTTGACCAAACCAGGAAGGAGCAGTGACGCAGCAAACAAGCTAACACAACGACACACAAATAGAAACTAACAATACAAACAATGATAAAACTGTGTCGTGTGGAAATAACCATGAAACCAACTACACAACTGTCTCAATGGAATTTAATGGAGGGGCGGGGCTTAATTTACATTGATTTCTCAGAGATTAACTCGAGGGAACTGATATTATTGAGTTTGGTTCAGATGGAAACTTTCCTTTACTTCCTCAAACCTTCGTTTCCCAGAAAAAAGTCGGACACAATTTGGGGCTATTTACAAAAAAATATATATATTAAAATGACAGTTTAGAACAAATACATTTTCCTAAAAACACCTTTAAAGACATTAAAACATATCTGTTACTGAAACCTGTGTTTCCTCATCTTCTCTGTGCAGCTTCATGCTCGAGCTGTAAACCTCAGAAGATAATGCTCTGCTCTCAGCCGTTTGGTTTCATGGTCATAAAAAAACCAGGTTGGAAACATAAAAATAAAACCAAACTGGTCTCGTCTGAAAAAGCAAAAACTTACCAGTGCGTGCAAGACTGAAAATGACCATTACAGTGTAGGTTAGGTCCAGCTTCTGATGTGTGTGTCCACAGTCAAACACTCTCAGATGATAGAGATGCTCCCTCTCACCGCGATGGAGCCGTGGATTCAGACAAACAACTAATGTCATTTGCAACTCACGTGAATCAATAGCTTCCTTTTTAACCTTTAAAAACCACTGGGGCATAATTGGCCTCCTTGTTTTTATTGATCCATCACCACATAGGAGATCAATTGCCAAGAGTGGGAGAACCAGGTGTGGCCCGTCGCACGTTCCCAGCGTGTTGTTAGCGTGTTGGCGCGGCCCACGTGCTGCACATGTACAACACATATCAGCTGAGACGAGATCCAGATCCTCCAGATCGCCCCGGCCCGGCCCGCCTGCTCCCCGGTGAAGTGCGTGTTTACGTTAGCGCTCACATGTTCTTGGGTTTGGCGCGTTCCAGTCACCCTGTTTGACACCGGGGCCGATGTCCCATGAGTTATAGTGAGCGGGGGTGTCGTGCGCTGCAGACTTCCAGAGCCCCTGAGCCTCGGCCAAGTCGCACATAAACATCCACTGTAAGACTCTCCAGATCCACTCCTGTCCCCAGGTTGGATTTCCCCACTCCAGGACCTTTAATGGTAGGAAATACTCCGTCTATAATAAGATGGGAGGGTTCACGGCGAGGTCCCGTCAGTGGCTCGGAGCCGCTCGTTCTCAAGTGATGCTAAATTGATTCCTGTAGATCAGTGACGATCTCTGGAGTCTCAGATTAAGACCTGGAGCTGCTCTTTAGTATTAAATCCTAAACCAGGTTTGAAAACCTTTATTTTCCAGCAGATAGAAACGTGAAATAAAAACAATTTAAAAGCTTAGATCATCGCTTTTGCCTTGAAAACTGGACAGGGCTGAAAATAAGAACATTTGTGCTTCCTGATGAGAATTTTTAACAAATCACGATGAATTTCACCAGTCTTCAATAACACCAAATACTGCAGGTGCATATGTTATGTGACTCTGGAGAAATGACATTGCAAATTCATAAATTTTGCAACCAGCCTTAATGGGTTTTAAGTATAATCATTGATTTGTAATTCTCTATTTCTATATCTTTCGTATTTTTTGGATTATTATTTCCGATACGTTCACTCTGTGTCCGCTGAGGGCCCCACAGTGTGGAGCAGAGTGTGTGTGTGTGTGTGTGTGTGTGTGTTGGGGGGGAGGGGGTGGCCTTCCCTGCCCCTGCGATTTGTTTGTGGTGGGTGTCCACTGAATGGGACCCCCGCCCCCCCCCACCCCCCTGCGTAATGATCCCTCTACTTCCTAAAGCACTCAACCATGACCATCACCTTTCACCCTGCATCCTCCTCTAAGAGCCAACATTTACATATGTAAAAGTCCGGCCCCGCCCCTCCTTCAGCCGGGGGGTCAAAGGGAGAGGGTGAGGAAGACCCCCCCCAAGACGAGGGTGGAGGAGATAAGATAAGTTTGGAGTATAGAGGAAGAACCGTTTGACCTGAGGAGGTGCCGGGAATCACGTGTTCTTCACCGTGCTCACTTCTGCATTGGCTCAAAATCACGAGATGCAGCGGCTCCTGTCTCCTGGAGTTCAAACACCTTCCAGGTTCCTCTCTCACTCCGGGTTTCAGTTCAACCGAGCGAAGCCGTGGAGAGTGAGGATTCGCTGGGAGAAAGTGTGATGGAACGTTTCACCAGAGCAGTTAGAAGGAGGTCGGATTGCCCCCAGAAATAAAAAAAGCAGGAAGAGAAGGAAACCCCAAGAACATAACTCTCCCTGGAATCCGTTTACAAAACTGCCACTGCCGTGTAAACTCCAGCAGGAGATTTGACATCATTTGGACGGAGAGATTTACTGGAGCACGCCGGGGGGTTCTTTAGAGTCAGTGGGGAACCAGGGTTTGTTTTATTTTAAGGACTATTCATGGAACTGGACGTGTCATTTATTCCTAAAGTTGTGTTTTTTCAACCACATTAGCAAAGTGACTCTAGAAAAAGCATTGCTCTATAGCTTTGGTCCAAATTGACACGTCTCAACTAAAACTGGTAGGATTGTCGTTAAATCAGGCGATTCTCTGACTTTTCATCTAGCGCCACCAACAGGCGAACGCTTTAACCATCACCAGTTTGTGTATCTTTCAAATTGTTGGATGGTTTGCCAGGAATTTTGTCGAGCCACTCGTTCCCTCCTCAGGACAGATTTTGCGACTTTTCTCCTGCTCCACTACTCATGTCTTAATTCGTCTCATACTTTGAATCAAGTGTTCAGTGGTGGAATTGATGTGTTTTCACTCTTCTATCATTGCGTAACCAGAACATCAACTAACCCCATCTAATAGCAATCACAATCACAGGCAGTAACACAAAAATCTGCCTGATGCTCGTTGACCAAATAAATATCCAGAAAAGGTTTCACACGCACACACGCACACACAACACACACACACACAGACACACACACACAGACCCCCTACGTGCACAGCTGAGGCCAATATCGCTGCCATTGACACTAGTGGATCTACTTTGTGTCTGCTCTTGTGTACACTCTCCTCTCTGAGGATTGTTTGCAGTTCATGACCACGGCAGAGAAAGGGGGGTTGGGGGGGTAAAGTCAACAGACACACACACACACACTGGTGTTATTGGAGCGGCAGTCATGTGCCACCCTGTGTGCGCTGGCAGACGAGCTGTCGCAGACTTACAGGAGGCTGGAATCCCGTCACGTCTGTCTGGGAAATCTGGTTAAATGCTCTTTAATCCCGTTTGATCCGCGGCTAAAGCCGACGCTTCCTCACCTGCCTGGCAGCCATGGGAGAGTGAGTGCAGAGCAGGAATAGCACCGGCTGTGATGATGAGCAGCGCCGCCTCATTGTTCCACTCGGCTCCTCGTTCCCTGCATGATTGAATTCTCCCCGTCGGAGCAAACAGGTTCAGGTCGAGTAAACATCTGATGAGTATCGGGAAGGAATTTCAGCCGTTCAAAGCACAAAAGGTTCCTTTAAGACTTTCCTTCTTTTCTCTTTTGTTTGAGCGCTGAAGATTACGTTCATGAGCAAGAAGCCAACAAAGCTGTTTGATCACGGATCCCACGCTCGTCACTACTTACTCTCTTTTTCAATTAAGAACAATGTAATGTATTAAAAAACCAGACTGGCACGCAGAGAGCTCACAACTCCACCCAGGCCCGACACTCTCCTTCAGAAACCACGTCTAAATTAAATATACCAGTCCCTGAAAGATGCTGGATTTTTGCTTTTTAAAGATCTGTTCATTATTCTTTGAGAAATAATCGCAAATTTAAAGAAAGGGAAAGAAACATTCTCTTTATCTGCCCCCTGATCCGGATCCACAAGAAAACTTCACAGCTTCTTCCAGGAACCGTCCCACATTCTTCTACTGAGTTTCGTGATAATCCGTCCTGTAGTTTTCGTGCAAGGTGACGGAGGTTAACATTTAAATTAAAGAAGATAAACTTACTAGATCCCATAGTTTTAACTTTGTAACTTTGGTTTGAAAAGTAATGAAGTTTATTATTCTTATTACTAATCAATTAATGGATTATAATCATTTTTATTAACGCTTTGTCTATTACTCCGGTTTTAACAAACTTCATGATTGTTGAGAGTTGTAGGAAAAATCAAACACAACAGCCGAAGCTCGAGTCTCGACAATTTAATCTTTTCTTATTTCTCCTCCGTTGTTTTCTCACTTTCTTTCTCCTCGTCTTCGGCTCATTCACTCAACCAGACTTCTCTTTTTTGTTCCACCTCTTTTTTTGTGAATGGAACGACAGCCTGTAATTACCTGGGCTGATCTTTCAGTGTGGCCTGCTCCGTCAGCTCCACACCCACTGCAGACACACACAGGCAGACACACACACACACACACACTTTTTAACAGTCACACACGCTCAGACAGATACAGACTCACTGATACACACTCGTGCACGGACACACACACACACACACACACGCACGTACGCGTAACTACAGGCCTCCCCAGCTGGAAGTGCACAGCTGCTGCTGTTTACCCTGTCGGGACCAGAAAAACATCCTGTACAGTTCTCCGGGTGAAAACCTCCCCTCAGATAATAAACACGAGCCCTCTGCGCAGCTTGAAGCTCCACTTTGGGTGGTTTGTGTGGCCGTCGAGGCAAAAGGTCCCCTGCAGCAGTCCGGCTTGATGGACAGCTCAGTGTGCTGGACGTCCAGGGTAACACACGTGGCTCAATACTCTGGACAGCCTCTGATTTTGTGTTACTCAAATAAAAAAGAAACGTAAAGCGCACAAGCGAAGGCAAAACATCTGGATACAAATAGGAAAGAATGCCGAGGACACACAACCAGTGTATATGCTGTTGTTACGGAGGTGTGACTTTAGCTCTGATCCGTGCACAGACGTCTCTCTGGCCCGTCCACTTGTTTAGATCTGACTTTGACTTTGACGCAGGAAGCTTTGGCTGCTGTTGTGTCTGGAACGGGGAAGAGAAGTGGGCGAGGACACTTCCAAACAACTGCTGGAATGCAGTCGTGTGTGAGCGTGTGTGTGTTTTGTGCGTCTCAAGTGTAAGTGTGTGTTTATACGCGTCTGTCTGCCGCCCTGTGTTCTGCAGCTGACAGTCACTTAAGCATTTTGGCTGGCACGTAAAAGAGATTCCTGTGCCGACTGAACTATTTGCCTTTGCCATTGAGCCTATACCAACGGTAGTATCGGGGCAGGGCTGAACTGAAAGGAATATACAAATCCCAGTGTGTGCGTGTGTGTCTGTGTTTGTGTGTATGTGTGTGTGCCAACCCTCATCTCTGTTCTCTGTCTCTTGCAGCGGTGGCGTTTCACAGCCCCCCGGTCACCATCAAGAAGGAGCCGCAGAGCCCGGGCTCCGACCCCAGCCAGTCCTGTAGCCACAAGCAGAGCTTCAGCTACCCCAATGGAGAGCAGTGCCTTTATGCCAGGTAGCTCCACTGCTCCTCACTGCTCCTCACTGCTCCTCACTGCTCCTCACTGCTCCTCACTGCTCCTCACACCACCTCACTGCTCCTCACTGCTCCTCACTGCTCCTCACTGCTCCTCACTGCTCCTCACTGCTCCTCACTGCTCCTCACTTCCACCTCACTGCTCCTCACTGCTCCTCACTGCTCCTCACTGCTCCTCACTGCTCCTCACTGCTCCTCACTGCTCCTCACTTCCACCTCACTGCTCCTCACTGCTCCTCACTGCTCCTCACTGCTCCTCACTGCTCCTCACTGCTCCTCACTGCTCCTCACTGCTCCTCACTGCTCCTCACTTCCACCTCACTGCTCCTCACTGCTCCTCACTGCTCCTCACTTCCACCTCACTGCTCCTCACTGCTCCTCACTGCTCCTCACTGCTCCTCACTGCTCCTCACTGCTCCTCACTTCCACCTCACATCCTCATGACACATCGGTTCAGGTTCTCTGAGGAGGTCCTCAGTGGAAAGTCTTTTGGTTTCCTTGAGAAAGCAAAGTAAAGACGAGTCAAGTTTCCCGGCGTCTTTGAAACTCTTAATTGGAAAATTGTACAAATTTAGATTCATTGTGTCTCTGCTTTCTTTCTGACCTACCACAACAACAATGGAATAAACACAACACTTTCTTTGTTCAACTCTCAGGCCCTCAATAACCCAGCAGCACTGGTCAGCTCTCATGAATAAGTCAGCACAGCTAAAACACTGTTCATATGCCATTGACCACTGAACAACTCCCATTAGCCATGTGTTGTTAAACTCGCACTCCCCGGTGCGACCCTATTGTTGACCTGTGCGTGTCCCTTTGTGTGTGTTACAGTGCCTATGAGCAGAAGAGGGCTGCAGCCGGGGCTAAGAGCTCCTGCCCGGGGACCCCCATGTCCCCCATGCAGCAGCACTACTCCCCGAAACCTGCCACAGCCGGTCGGCCCGACGCCGGCTACATGAACCCGGCCGCCGCCTCGCAGCCGCTGCCTAGCAACAGTTACCCCATCAACGCCAGGTGACGCAGCGCAGAGAGAGAACAGGGGACGGAGATTTACTGTAGAGGACATTTTAACTGTAGACACGATGATCACATGGTCAATTATTAGGTTTTTTGCATAATTAAACAATAAGCAGGTCATTTTTTTTCCATACTAAATAATTTTACACCGTTTTATTGTACAATTTATTCAATTTTATCACAAAAGCAATATTGTGATGAAGATTTCATTGAAGTCTTCCTGTATTTCAGCTTTGATCTCCAACAAAAGTCTAGTTTCATTTTATTAAAACTCCATCAAGCTGCAGAACAAAAAATTGAATTTAGAAAAAAACGTGAGTTCAAAAGCTCAATTTAGACACAAGAAAGAATATTTGAAAATGACATTGACTGAATCAAATCATATGTGAGATCCTAACATGAGCTGTGGTGTTTCCTTCTTCAGCTCCAGGTTTCAGGGGCCCTCAGGAGAGCCCATGTGCCCCCAGTTCCCCCAACCAGGGCAGGCCTTTCAGCGCATGAGCTCTGCACCATCAGGACACGGCGGTGCAGGAGCTGGTGTAGGCGGGGGTGGAGGGCCGGGTGGTGGAGGCGGAGGCGGAGGCGGTGGCGGTGGGGGGGGTTACCACCGGCAGCACTCCGACCCCTGCATGCCCTACCTGCAGCAGAGCTTCAAGCAGGAGTACGTGGACCCGCTGTACGAGCGAGCGGCTCACATGGCCGGGCACGGCCACGGATCTCACCCCCACCCCCACCCCCACCCCCAGCACCACCAACATCCACATCCACACAGGTTCCCCCCCGCCCACATGATCGTCAAGCAGGAGCCCACAGACTACACCTACGAGCCTGGTGAGTGATACTGGGATGTTGTGGGACACGTGGCTTCACATCCACTGGGTGATATTTGAACAGAGGGTTTATTCTTGACATGAAAAGTGGATTAAAACATCCTCTTTAGAAATAAACACACATGTTGCCAAACCCCTCCTCTGGTGTTTAATATAATAAATAATAAGAAATCCCAGATCTGCTCACTGATCTGGATCCGCTCCTGAATTCAATTTCTTCTTCCCTGACGGAGTTTCATGGCAATATGTCTGGTAGTTTTTGTGTTATTCTGCTAAATGTCAGACAAACACATAACTAATACAAAATAAATAGTGTTTGGGATCATAAGAACTTAAATTCATTGTGTAAAACCAAATCTGAGCAATAAACTGAAGCACACACAGCGTCTACCTGTGAAAACAAACTGAAACCTTTTACAGTGCGTCTCTCGGGGGATGTTTGAGTTTCTCTCCGACTCAAATAAAAGCTCCTTTTAAAAACAACCCCGTCTGCACAACTCACTCAAGAACAAAATGTCCAAATGGCAAACAAACTTCTCCACTGTATGTCGACTCCCTCTCTGCCTCCAGAACTCCTCCTTTCAACTCTCTGACACTTTGCACAGAGAGGAGAAAAAAGCCTATGTTTTTCTGCTGCGGCTACACTCCTCCTCTCTCCCTCCCCCCCCGCCCTCCCTCCCTCCCTCCCTCGCTCTCTGTGAGAGAGGCTGAGGAATTTCATTGAGAAAATGGAGGGCACTGGAAAGACTAGAGTCCCTGGTGGAGTGCTCCAGGGTTTCAGGTTGCACCAGCGGCTTCCTTTTTCTGCAGGCAGATGAACTCATAATGGAAAAATGAGCGTGGCCGCAGTAACCCGAAGCTCTCACTGGCTGGACTTGGAGCGGGGGGGGGAGGGGAGGGGAGGGGAGGGAGGTGGTGGTGCTGGTGGTGGTGGTGGTGGGGGGGTTGATGGGGTGGAGTAGGCAGCTCTGGGGCTTTAACAACAAGCTCAACCACTGGAAGAGCAGAGAAACAGAAACACAACACTCCCCTCACATACGTCCTGACCTCGTTCACCTGGGTCGAGGCTGATGCACGTCTGTACAGATTCCCACTCGTCCCACGTGCACACACTTCAGAACGAGCCTCCCAGCGTAGAAACCAGCAGACTGAGTGCATCATACAGACGCCATGAAGCGACCTCATTCTTTCCCCCCCCCCGTGTTTTGATACTCTCACCTCGGATAGGAGGGGCGGATAGCGCCGACAGGGAATCACACAACCTTGAGAAACGCGGGGAAGTATAAAAGGGATGTTTGTCTGTGGATAATCAGCTGGGAGGAGGAGAGGGCTGAGTCTGGTGGAGCTTCCTGCCGCTGATAGGATTGTGACCGAGTGCAGCGGCCCATCAGACACAAAGGATCAGAGTTTATCGTGGTTTTGTTGCAGAGCTCGACAGCTAGTGAAGGGTTGCAGGGGCTGAACATGTGAACTTTGCCTTTTACACCCGGGTTCTCATCAAGTCACAAGGAAGATGGTTCGGTATGAAAACCTTTTTTAAAACATGGTTCACGTGGTGGAGGAGAAACTTTGATCCTTTTCCTGAACGTGGCCAAACGGGGACTGAAACCAAAAGTAATTATCAGGAAATTGAAAATAAAGAGTTGAGCCGAGGCCTCTGGGGTGAGAGTCGGTGCTTTACCCGTTTCCCCACAACCTGTTTCCCATTTAGATTGAAAACCCTTCAGTTAAATCAAAATACAAGACGGAGCAAATCGCCGAATACCATCGCTGCTATTGTGTCGCATGAAAGACGCAAAATGGTCTCACCACTCTCAACACAATTAACCCCCTCACACCCGATCTACCCATCAGTCCCCGGTGGCCGCCTGCCATTTCGTGGGCAGACGTATTATTTACAGAGCGATCGGGTTCTGCTGCCCCGGAATGGAGGGTTTGATTTTCCTCGCTGGCATCTTATCACGGTCGCAGAGCTGCAGCTGCATTCCCCGGGAGTGAGTCACGGCCGGAGCCAGAGGCAGAGAGCTGCACCTTTCAGATTTTCATTCTCTCCTCTGTCCCATTCATGCCGATGACTGAAAAAAACACAAATAGAATAATAGTGTGTGACTCACGGGTTTGAGCGAGAAAAACAAACACAGGTGAGAAAGAGCGTTCGCAGGGAACTGAGCAGGATTCTCAAAACGTGAAATGTTCCTCACGAAGCTTCAGACGAGCACCGGAGTTTGCCCGGAGGTTTTTCTGAGGAGGAACATGATCTATGTGATGAGCCCAGACAAAGTGCAGACACTGAATACTGTACCACTGCTCTGGTCTGGTGAAGGTGCTTGCTCATGGCCTAAAAATACCAGCAAGAGACGAGAGACGCGATATGATAAATGTAGCATTTGTCCTTGTGACGCTCGAGGTGAACGCACAAAGTATCTACACAACACACACACACACACACACACTCTTTCTCTGTGTGTAGTAAGCAGTCGGTTTGTTGTGTTTCTTTGCATAATCACATTATTTGTTAATAATTCAGCCCTTTGTGAGTGGTTTCTACTGAGTTTTGGCCAAAAAGGTTAAAAAATCTAAGTTTGAAATCAAGTTACTGATGAGTTTCACTGATGTGTGTGTCTGTGTTTGTGTTGCAGATGTGCCTGGATGTCCCTCCATGTACCACCACAACGAGGGCTACACAAACCCCCAGCACAGCAATGAAGGTATAACCTTTCACTTGTCAAGTTCCTCTTATAACAACCTTCATATTAGAAGAAAGCAGAATCCTAGTGATTGTGAGTTTATTACACAAACATGAATCTGACTTCCTCCTCCACTGCTCTATCTCCACCGGGCCCTCATTGGTCAGAGCTCTGCGGTCATTGGCTAACCAGCATAGATTGTCCCGTGTTTTCATTGGCTTACCAGCGGTGTGTGTGTGTGTGTGTGTGTGTGTGTGTGTTTCCATTGGCAGAAGCTCTGGCCTCACCCCTGCCTCAAGAATCCCCGAATAAACACAAGTCCAAGGAAAATAAAAAAACACAGTTTCCCCGGCACAAAAAAAAGAAAAACAATCTTTCTCCTTCTTCCTTTTGTTTGTCGCACAATTTTGATGGTTCGATTCCAAACTGGTTTAAAGTGAATCTCACAAAATGTTGGTTTTGAGTTAATTGGCCCTGAAATGAAATGTTTCCACTATGAAATCCTGTTTGTTGTTGAAGCCCTGGTTGTGTCTCATGGAACTTTAACCCGACTCTCCCCTCCTCTCCCAGGCTACCTGTTTGAGAACGACTCCCGTGTGGTTCCAGAGAAGTTCGAAGGTGAGGACCAGTGTTCCCACTGTTCCCATCATGCCTCTGCACACCCAGTGTCACATGCATGAGTCCAGCGGACGTTAGTTAGATGACAGGTACAGGAGAGCAACTGAGTGGGTTCGGTTTCCCTGTGCACACGGAGCCGGGAGGGAACGGCAGTAACTGAGCCGAGCCTCTCGTGTTCCCACGCTTGTGTACGACAGATCCAGTAACCGGTAAACAACACAGAGGCAAACACGAATCAGGGTTTGTTTACCGACACGTTCCTTCACCCTCGATTGTTCCTGGTTCTCCGAGCAGCTCTTGTTGATCTTACACTGGTCCGTTCTTTCCGTCCCGGCTCTGCAGGGTTAGGGTTAGGGTTAGTGATAAGCCCTTGTTAGTAAGCACTTTGCTCCGTTTACGTCAGTGTGCAAACATGAAACATCCAGATTAGATGACCTGCCGATGACTCTGCATTCAGATGCAACGCAGCTGGTGTGAGGCAAACTCGTCTTTTCACATGAAACACATGATTTTAGACCTCGATGTCACGATTGAATCTGATTGGTCTGGTTTAGATTCATGAGCCGAAAATATATCAAATATCAAATGAACTTTTCTAAACCTCCGAGCGGCTCCGTGGTTGAGTGACCCTGATCTGTGCAGTAGATCTTCTGTGATGCACGTTCCTCTCTATAGTAGAGTATATGAGCTGATCTCTGGTTGTTCTCTCTCCTCGTCACAGGGGAGGTGAAGCAGGAGGGCGGGGGTGTTTTCCGTGAGGGCACGCCTTACCAGCGCCGCGGCTCCTTGCAGCTCTGGCAGTTCCTGGTGGCCCTGCTGGACGACCCGGGCAACGCCCACTTCATCGCCTGGACCGGCCGCGGCATGGAGTTCAAACTCATCGAACCCGAAGAGGTAACGTGGATCTGAGACCAACTCACCTTCTACCATAACTCCCACTAACATCAATCAAGCTGCACCGAATTTCACACACTCGTAGAAATCAGTTCCCTTAATGAGCCGGATACTTTTCATAAAGAGTCATGAATTATTCTTTGGAAAAATCTTGAAAATCTTGAAAAACCTTTCAAATTTAAAAAAGTGAAAGAAAATTCCTTGATCAGCTTGATGATCCTGATCCGCACCAGTTCTCCTGGTTCTTCTAATCTGTCCTGAGCAGATGCTTCACTGTATCATGAGTAAAGAGTAACGACCACATGATGCAGAGGCTCTGACACCTTCCAGAACGTCTCCGTGTTTATTGAAACCAGCAGATCCAGACTGATGAGCTCCTGTTAAAGGGGGAATTCCTGTATCTTTCCAACCTGGGTTCTATATACTTGAATGTGGGTGTGTAAATAAATTGGTACCTGCAAAACCAGTAGCCTGTCTCCACTGGCAGCCGCCCGACTACAATGTGATCCTATGGGGCAACGGCGACAGTCTGTGGAATGTCCACTTCAACTTGTTCCTTCCGCCAATAAAAGGCTCTAATTGTTATTCTGGGTCTTTGCTACGTTCCACGAGACCCGAGAGCGAGACGCCAGACTCCCGGCAAAGAGGAAAACTGTTTGAAAAGATCTTTAAGTGGACATTTCGTGAACTGTCGCAGTTGCCCCATAAGCCTAACCCTAACCCTAACAGGATAAACTCTGAGGCCATATCCTGATTTCAGAATTCATCAGTGCTATTGTTAGTTTATTTTAAGTCTCGATAGAGATCAGGACGTCGATGTGAATCTGATAAGCTCGGCAGAGGAGTTATTCTCGGAATGAATTTACGCTATCAGGGTTTTTAAGGCGTTACCTCGATCGGAGCGATTAGACGCGAGGCCCTTTTATTTCCTCGCAGGTCTTTTCTCTGATCTTTCCTCCATTAGTTCCCTTATTCATTATTCAGCACATGAAACTCAGGATTGATAAAACGAAGGACGAGCGCTATCACAGAATCATCCAACACCCCCGATTCGCCCTCCTCACGTTTCTTTAGTCCAGACCTGTGATGTTTAAGTCTGCAATTTGATTGGACGCATCAGACAGTGTCCACTTAGGGTGGATCCTAATACAGAGGGGTTCCATTATCTTTTTACTGTACATTAAAAATGGATGGGGGGGTAAGAGTTTTACAAGAGCAATTAGGGCTGAGAGCCACTCAGAGATCAGACAGAGCTGCAGGCGCGATGGCCGCTGTGGGATTCGACCTGTCTCCTCCTGAGTCATGAATCTCAGCACCTCCCACCCCCTCCCCCTCCCCTCCCTCTCTCCCCCCCCAGCGAGCTTTACACTTTCCTCCAGTGTCCGAGGTGTTTGTCAACATTCAGACGGTTCCCTGTTGTAAAGAGGATGTGATTTACTTCCTCCTGGCCGTGTGGGGTTGTTGGGAGACACTCGTCAGCGGAGGGTTCAACCTCTGGGCTGCGATCCGCGGCCGAGCCCTCCCCCACCAGCTCCACTCTGGTTTCACTGGGAACACTGTGGGACTCTGGTTGCATTCAAGTGGTAATGGGTTACATAAAAAGGAAGTGAATCCACATGTGGAGACTCGCCCTGCTCTGGGCCATGTTGGGGAAAGCAGAGGACTTTGACTCGTCAGCAAGGACCCCTAGTGTCTGCAGCCGGGAATCACACACAACTGGGAAGTGCTAATTATTTTGGGGATATGAACTCGAAGGGGGGGGCTGTTGACGTGTCATGTGAGAGAGGCCTTTACTCTTCAGCTCTTTCAAATCAAGCAAATAACCAGTTACCTGCACATGAACCTCACAGAGGACAGAATCAAACTCAAATCTAACCACATCCATTTCCTCCTCGTCTCCCCACCAGGTGGCCCGGCTGTGGGGCATGCAGAAGAACCGTCCGGCCATGAACTACGACAAGCTCAGTCGCTCTCTGCGCTACTACTACGAGAAGGGAATCATGCAGAAGGTACAAAACCAACACCACTCTTCATGTTTGCACAAGTTTCTTTTTCTCTTAAATAATGGACTGATATCCAGATGCTTTGTGTAACTCTACTAGAAAATAGCTCATCTCTGTCTTGACTTTAAAAGACAAATGCAGATTTTGCTGAAGGAAGATAAACAGATATTTCTTTATGGTTTCTAACTGATCATGAACATATTTTAAATTATTAACTAATATTTTGTCTGCAATGGGATAATCCCCTTTTTTTACTCAATATCTTTGGAGTAAAACAGGTATTAGAAAGTGACATAAGTGGACCTGTGCCTAGTTTAGCTACAGATGATATATATTCAAGTGCAAAACACTGAAGAAAATGTTTATAAATATTAAAATATCTAGAAATTTAAACTTTAAATGACAAATTCCCAGAATGTAAGAAAGGTTAGACTTATTTATTATTTTCCTTATTAAGATCCACATTAGAAGTTTACCAGATTGACAGAGGCTGTACTTGAATATTTGTGTGTGATGACGTTCATCATGTGAGTCAGTCCATCAGAGTGTCTGGTAACTGGGTCACTGAATCTCTTACTGGAACCCGGCCCTCACATCAGTGTTGTGCACACCTGAACAAAAGAGTGTGTTTTTATATGCATTCCTCTTTAACTCAAGCCCCCTCCCCTCTCTCTCTCTCTCCAGGTGGCGGGCGAGCGCTATGTTTACAAGTTTGTGTGTGAGCCCGAGGCGCTCATCTCTCTGGCCTTCCCCGACAATCAGCGGCCCAGCCTGAAGGCCGAGTTCGAGCGCTACGTCAACGAGGAGGACACGGTGCCGCTGTCCCACCTGGACGAGGCCGTGCCCTACACCCCCGACCAGCCCCCCCAGAACATGGGCCCCCAGCCCTACTCCAAAGGCTACATGTACTAAAGCCAGCCACCTGTCCTTTGTCTTCAGAAATCTTCCTGTTGTACCGACCCGTCATCATACACGACCCTGAACATGCACCTCTTGCACATGTCCCACCCCACCCACTTGTATATAAGGCTATGGTGTTTTTTGTTTTTAAATTAATCTCATTAGGGATTTTTTTTTGTTTTGTTTTTGTTTTTAAAAGAGCTGCATTCCTCTCACATCTGAGGCCTATTCAATCCATAAACATGACTGTGGTCGAAGAGATTGCTTAATAAATAAATAAATAAATAAATACCCACGATAATATCCAAACTGAGCTCCGGACTCTTCTTCTGTTCCTGCTGCGAGTCACATGTGTTTATTCCTCTTTTTATGAGTTACAACAAATCATTACACGAATCAGCTGCTCGGGCTGTTTTAAGAAACGAGTTACGGTAAATCAGATTGGATAAGTTCTTCCTTGTGTGAAGCCCCGCCCCCTCTGACAGACTTCATAACAATCCTTTCAGTGACTTGAGTAACGAGACGAGGCGGCAGATAAAAGTGCATCCAGTGTTTATCTGTGATGATTATGAAATACATACATGAGATTACAAATCAATAGAAAACAGTATTACATGTGTTGACCAGGTCACGTGTGTCTTCACCCGAGGACGAGAACGACACAGTTAGGACCAAATACTGTAAAAACCTTTATACAGGTCAACAAAGCAAAATTAAAACATGAAATTAAAGAGTCTTTTTCAGCCTTTAACTGGCTCAGTCTGATCACAGCACGTCTGCCTGGTGTGAGACCGACAGGGTTCAGCGTTTCCTGAAGGCGCGGGAGATCCTCCAGGCGTTGGGCTCCTCGTAGCGGTTGTACAGCGGCTCCAGCTTCTGCAGCCGCTTCTGTCGACTGAGGCGCGTGGGGTCGGCGACCCTGAAGAACGCCGGGGCGAACTCCACCAGCCAGCGCGGGTCGATGGTGGTCACCTCCCGCATGTACTCCTTGGTGGTCAGCACCAGCTCGTGATACACCAGCCTGAGGAAAGAGAGAGAGAGAGGACACGAAAAATACAGTTAGAGATCAATCATGACGGTTTTTAACAGCATCAACTAATTAATTCAACCCAAACTTAACCAAAACCATCTTTAACATGTTTATTCAAAGTGCACTTTGAATAACCTGAAGGAGAAGGGTTCATGACCTTTACTGCAGCAAATAAAAGTATTTTGGATTTTAGCCTGAAGACTTAAAATAAATAAAAAAGAAAAAGAAACACACAAAATACTGCAAAGGTAAGTTTTACAGGTTTTACAACATTTCAGCAGAGTCAGATGAGATTGTTTTCCGTGCAGGGTCCAGCGGGGACTCACCACTCCGGCTGGCGGTTGAACAAGGTGCTGGAGGGGTGGAGGTACACCACCTGCTGGTCGATCAGGGTGCGGTAGCCGTCCTGCGGGTGCTTCCTGGCCGAGTTCCTGAAGTAACCGCTGCAAATCGCTTTCTGGACCCGCATGGTGCTTTTCCCACAAGACACCACGTCCAGCATGTGCCTGGGGAATGTTTCATATTATTTACACGTTTTCAACTTCATATATAAATAAGAATTCATGTACAGAGGATGTTTGATTGAGGTTAAAATACATCAACACTGAGATACACAGCGAGTGAATCTAATTAATGCTCGAGGATTCCACTACCTGTCCATGATGCTCAGCATCTGCTTCCGAATGTCCTGAGCTCTCTTCAGAGAACGGGCCTGGATGAAGTTCTCGAAGCACCAGGGGTTGGAGAACTTGTTGTTCTTCCAGGAGTTGTAAACAGACAGCAGCGTGAGGTGGTCTCCCTCCGCCTGGAAGAACTTTGTCTTCCTCTGGTCGGCCTGCGCCTGTTTGTCCTACAGACGGGGAGATGGAGTTTAGTTGTGTGTTTAACAGAGTCATAGAAACAACCACACGCACATGAATGTTGTAGAAGTAAATCTGATGTGACGAGGACTGTTTTTTACGAACCTTTGGTCTGTAGAAGATGTTCTGAACCGACAGCATGGACACGATGGTGAGCATCTCCTCGCTGCACGCCAGATGCACGGACATGATCAACATCTTGCACAGCATCGGCTCCAGAGGGAACTCGGCCATCTGAAGCACAGACACCAGAGCGTGTGACGCGTTTTAACATTTAATCAAAACCATACATTTCCTTTTGAAGTGTTGAAGGATCACGGCGTCCGCCTCGGTCCTGACTCATATATTTATTCATCTGATGTATATTTATCCACTTCATATTTCCTCCTGCAGGAAACCACAGAATAAAAATCACTCCTCACCCTTCTGCCGAGCCTGGTGAGCAAACCCTCGTCGTCCAGAGCTCCCAGAGTGTAGAGCTGCTCCATGGCTATGATCAGAGTCTCCATGGGCGGAGCGTCCATGAAGTCGAAAGCCATGAGGTCGTTTATACCCATGGCCTGTGGCGTTGAGTGAGGAGTTAAGAAAAAACATGATTACATGTTTCCAGCAGCTTCGTGAAAGACTGATTCATGGTGGCATGGCATGTTGGTTCACCTTCAGAGAGAGCACCGTGCTGGCCAGACTGGTTCTCTGGATCTCAGGCACGTTGGAGGTCAGCATCTCGTCTCTGTAGGCTCTCTCTGTGTAGAGCCGGTAACATTTCCCTGGGCCCGTCCTGCCGGCTCGACCCGCCCTCTGCTTGGCCTGGGCCTAGAACCAGAAGAGAGTTCATCCACACACATCAGATCACTTCCAATGCTGCTGTTTCCAGGTGTTCAGTGTAGAATATAAAATAAACCACTGAAGTATAAAATGCTCAACTTCCTTATGATGAGGACTGTGTTAAACTCACTGACCTGTGATATAGGAGTCACCAGCAGTTGGTCGATGCCGGTCTTGGAGTTGTAGACGATCTGCTTGACGAAACCAGGATCGACCACGTAGTAGATTCCATCGATGGTCAGAGACGTCTCGGCGATATTAGTGGCAATGATCACCTGGTTCCGACCAAAAGAAATACAAGTGAGAGAGTTTTGTCAGCTACAATTAAATTCTATTAAAAACTGGATTTAAGTTTTATAAACACAGGGTCCTAATTTGATCCAGCTCGATACCTTTCTGCTGCCTGGTGGAGCCGGGTCAAAGATCCTGGTCTGCATCTCGCTGGGCAGGGCCGAGTAAACAGGCAGAATAATCAGCTCAGGCACATTTGGCCCCAGCGACTGCATCCGGTCGTAGAGGATCTCACAGGCCGTGTCGATCTCCTCCTGACCCGTCAGAAACACCAGGACGTCACCTGAGCCACAGAAGAGAGAGAAACAGGTTGTTCTAAACATCACGATGTTTCAAATACCTCAAAATATGTCTCTGGAACACAGTGAACTTAAATCAATCATGGTTTAGGGAATCCAGTTTTCAGCAAAGGTACCTGGAGGCTCAGTTAAATGGATCTGCATGACGGTGATGAGACTGGCATCCAGGTAGTCCGTCTCAGGCTCTTTGCAGTAGAGAACCTCCACTGGGAAAGCTCTCCCCGGGATGGTGAAGATGGGAGCTTCATAGAAATACTGGGAGAACTTGACGGCGTCCAGTGTTGCAGAAGAGACGATGAGCTTCAGGTCTTTGCGTTTCTGCATCGTCTAGAAGAGAAAGAGAGAGAGAGAGGACGAGTGAGAAAGAGCGTTATTACTTGAAAATGCTCCAATGTTCACTATCCTCATAATCATCACAAAACCGCAGAAGTTTATTCTCCTTAGAAATATATAGTAGATGGCTTGTAACCGTGGTAACTCACCTTCTTGAGGAGGCCAAACAAGACGTCTGTGTGGATCGTCCTCTCGTGGGCCTCGTCCAGCATGATGAGGGAGTACTGGCTCATGTCCGGGTCTATCAGACACTCCCTCTGCAGCATCCCGTGGGTCATGTACTTGATCACTGTCTCTGTGCTGGTGCAGTCTTCGAAACGAATGGTGTAACCCACCTAACACAATGGTACAAAAGAAAATGTGAGTCACCCTGATTGAATTCTAATCTGAAACAGATGCTACAGAGGATGAAACTCCACGATCACGAACCTCTTGACCTAAACGGCAGCCGTACTCCTCAGAGACTCGCTTGGCCACCGACATGGCGGCCACTCGACGGGGCTGCGTACAGCCGATCTTCCCCCGGGTGGTGTAGCCGACCTCTGCCAGGTACTGGGTGATCTGGGTGGTCTTACCGGAACCAGTTTCTCCAACTACAATCAACATCTGGTTGTCGTGGACAGCCTGTCAAGAGAAAGGATGAATGAGTGAGGCGATAGAGGTTTAGTTGATATTGGTAGCCACTGGGTAGATGTTGAGGTTTTATTGTTTCAGATTTCAATTGGTTTCACAACGATTTCCCATTTGAAATTCGCATAAAAAAAATCGCTGAGTTCAATCTCACCTGAATGAGCTGCTCCTTGAGTTTGTAAATAGGTAGACTCTCCCTCTGCTGCAGGATGGAGAGCTCCGTCTTCTGGCCGTAGGAAACCTGGTTCCCCCCGCAGGCGTAGCGTTTCCACGCCGGCACGTCCACAGGCATCACGCCGATGCCCCTCATGTTGGCGGCGATCTGCCTTCCTTCATCTTCACGGGAGAGAAACAGGGAGTTCGAGAGACGTCAAGTTCCGGCAAGATCCATCTCAACCTCCTGCAATCTACCATGAATTAAGATGAACTGCCACGATAATCAACTTCCCCAACCAGATCTGTGTGTATTAAACCATGAGTCAGAGGTAGAAGTGACCAGCTGGAAGGAAACTCAGAAAGCCTCCGATCTCCCCTCAGGCTCCTGGGAGACAGAGTCCCAGTGCATTATGTCTGTGAGTGTGCAAGTATAAACTCATAGGGAAGCTAGATAAGCATCTCCAGCTGCAGCATGGCCACAGTGTCACAGTGTAATGGGCCTGGACAGACTCACTCGGTTCCTCCAATTTCAAAATCGCTGACACGACATTGATCGATTCTGTTTCATAATAATTTCTCTGTTTGACCGAAATCACCCCGTCAGTGTCTCATGTTTAAATCTACAGATTATTTCAGTATCTGCTGGATCATTAAAACAACATGTTGTGTAGCTGCTTACAGTCGGGCATGGGGTCGATCCAGTTCTTGTGGAGGCCCGTGGGGATGCAGTCCATCTCGGCTGCTCGCGCCTGCTGCTTCAGCTCTCGTCTCTCCTTGGACAGAGCGCTCTGCATCATGGCTGCTTGGGAGAGGGAGCCGTCCGGATTCTAATGGACAAAATCAGACCAGATATTGATTTGTAAAACTGCATCAGTATTTAAAGCGAGAGTTTAAAATGTCTGTTATTATTATTAGGAGCATAAATGTCCCAACACCACACACAACTTCCTGGAGTCTGGATATTTACCTTCACTATTTTGACTGGGCTCATGTTCGAGGTCCACTTTGTCTGTCCCTGTAGAAACGGTGGCTCCTCTTCAACCAGATCGATCTCTACATCCTGATCTGTGACGGGAATCATCATCATCATCATTATTATTATTATTATCATCATCATGCAGTGAAACTTTTGATTTTGAACAATCTTGTGAACAAAGTGTAAAGTTTTACCTTCATCCTCGTCTATTTTGGGAAGGATTCCCGTCTCCTCGTCGAATTCTGGGAACTCTTCTTTAGGAAGCACATTGGCTGCAATCATCTGAGAACAGGAGAACATTTATTAAACTGTTAAATAACTGAAGATATCACCATTAAAACAGTATTGAGAGGGTTTGATGAGCACCTGTTTAATCTCCCACTTCTCCAGGTCAGTTATCTTGGCGAGCCGCTTGTGATCCGTGGGCTTGTCCTCGACCTCGATCAGATTGGCGTCTGTGGGACGATCGGGATTCCTCATGGTTTCGTTACTCAGTCCGGTGTCCAGGTTCCGTCTCCTGTTGGGATTCAGGTCCTCTCCCGTCTCCTGGTCAACATCCTGGACACAATACCCACAACAAATTGGACAAGTTGTCATATATATATATATATATTCCAGCACATTATGAGGACCATCTTCTAAACTTTAAATCGACTGGAATCTTTTAAAAGATGCTGCAGTTGTCTCACCTTCATGCTCAGGCTGGTTTTGCTTCCTGTGAAGGACAGAACCTTCACCTTCACCTTCTGGGCTCTGGTGACCACATCGGCCACGTTTGCAATACGTCCTTCTTTACGCAGCTCTGAGATGTGCACCAGACCCTCCCAGCGTTTCCTGCAGACGACAAAACGGGACAGTACAATAAATGGTGGCCTAAAAGCAGTGACTCACAGAAATAGATTTTAAATATAGATTAAATGGAATCAATAAGGATTGGGAAGCAGAAAGGTAGGAATTCTGAAAAGTGAACAAAAAAAATGAAATGTTTTCTGTGAAGAGGCCACGACTGACCTGAGACCCTCCAGCTGCACAAAACAACCAAACTGCATCAGGCTGCTAATTTTGCCGTTGTAGATGTCTCCCACCACGGGCTCGTCAGACAGAGGCTTGTCCACGGGTCGGTTGTGCCGGCGTTCCTCCTCCTCCTCCTCCTGCTGCTGCTGGTGGTGGTGGTGCTGCTGCTGCTGGTGGTGGTGGTGCTGTGCTGCTGCTGCTGGTGCTGCTGCTGCTGCTGCTGCTGGTGGTGGTGGTGGTGCTGCTGCTGCTGGTGGTGGTGTGTGGAGTGCTGCGGAGTGCTGCGAGGTGCTGCTGCAGGAGGTGCTGCTGCAGATGCTGCTGCTGGTGCTGCTGCTGAGGTGGTGCTGCTGCTGCGTGCTGCTGCTGCTGCTGCGCTGCTGGTGAGGTGCGGCTGCTGCTGGAGTGTGCTGCTGCAGGATGTGCTGCTGCAGGAGGTGCTGCTGCAGGAGGTGCTGCTGCTGGAGGTGCTGCTGCAGGAGGTGCTGCTGCAGGAGGTGCTGCTGCTGCAGGAGGTGCTGCTGCTGCTGAGTGCTGCTGCTGCTGCTGCTGCTCCACTTCTTTCTCTTTAATGTTGTCTTTGTCTTTGTCTCTCTCCGGGGTCGGCGGATGGTCGCTCCAGCGGGACGGACGTTTCCTTTTCGGCTTGTTGTTCGTTTCTTCGACACGATCTCTTGATCGACTTCGCTTACATCCGCTTTCTCTGTCTGCATCTCGACCTCTGAGGGCAAATGAGAAAACAAAGGGAACAGTTTATATTCTGAATGTTGACAGTGGTTATAAACAATATATAACCTGGATTATCAACATGTCTCTTGTTTAAATTACCTGCTGTCAGAGATTATCCCACAAACATTGGGCATAAGCATCTCCAGCTCCTTCATGGCTGCTGCGGCCACCTGCTCATCATCTCTATTGATGTGAACAGCGGGGGGCTGGTGAGAAGGTGAAAGTTAGTGACAACACAGAAACACTACAAACTGCTATAGGCTCTCTATTCCATTCATTCTCAGGCTGCATTTCAACCACACAGAGAACCGTAAGTGGTCACAAGCTTTCCAGACTCCCTGAGAACGTGGTTTGATTGATCGGACCTCAGGAAACACTGCAGGTGCTTTTCAGTGCGTTCACACCTGAAGGAATGTGACTATATCAGGTCAATTAACCAAATCTCAATCTGCACGTCTGTGGCCTCTGGAAGGAAGAAGCAGCACCGAGAGAAAAGTCCCCAACACTCCTGACCCTGCTTTACTTTATGAGATCCACAGATCCACATGAGAACAAGAGAAGAAGAACTTTCCTTACCAACCACATGGGATCATCAGGTTGACACAGAGCCGGATATTTAACCTTCAGCTTGTCCTGCTCACTCGGCGGCTTCACGTCTGGGGCAGAACACATCATGTAACAGCAGATCAACAGCAGAGGAACTCAAACTACCAGCCTGTGATCCTACAGTGTTCGTACCTTTGCTTGTAGAAGGCGAGGGCCGCATCGTGTTGATAAGGCGCAGGACGTTTCCAATGAGGGTGTCCTGGAAGAGAAGTCACGTGAGTTAGGGGGAGAACAAACATGTCGACAATGTAAACAAACCCCGAGGCCTCCTCGTGCAGCTCGTCGGACACTCACAGTGAAATCGGCTCCATTTTGTGTCAGAGCCGCTTTGAAGGCGTCGAACGTCGGGTGCGTCTCCGCGAGGCTGATGACGAACTCAGCTGCAAACACACACAGCAACAGGTGCTCAGCAACACAACTTAATGCTACACAAAGGTGATGCTAACCTCCACTTCACCTGCTTCTGTTAGCATCGGGGAGCTAGCCTAGCTCAGCAGAGGGGGAAACAAGCGGTGTCACGCATCGTCGCCTTACCTAGGTCCTTCTCGCTGATCTCCAGGTGGTTCTCCAGCTCCGTGCAGACCTTCGACACCAGGGACAGATACTCCAGACGTTTGATTTCGTCTGAGGCGGACATTTTTTTTCCCTTGTTTGTTTTGACTACAACCGGAAGCGCTTCTTCTTCTGCTTCTGAAGTTTGTGCGTACAGCGACATGGTTTCATCGATGCTGCTGCCCCCTGTCGGTCCACAGGCAGACAACAATGGGATAGTTTACACATGACAGCAAAACCGTCATTTTTTTAACTTTAACTTCAGATTAATCATATTTTGGTGTTTTAATTATTTCAGATCATTTTATTTCACTATTTTCTATAATAATAATAATAATAAACTTCTTTCACACAAGAAATGTAGCTCAAAGTACTTTTCATACAATATTAAAATAAAAACAAGTAAAAATGTAATTCAAACAAGAGAAGAGACTTTAAGTGACACAAGAACATGTTCAAATGTTTAAAATATATATATATTTTAGCACCTTAACTGTACTTTAATAAAAAAGATGCTCTTATGAGCAGCATGGTACTTTTAGAACATTGTTCTATTACTTTTAATTAATCGAATGTCCAGGTTTTGCCTCCATCATCTTTAGGACCAGTGTTAAACCAGACACAGTAAAACAAGTTTCCTTTACTCTGTACAGAATGCACATATTTTCTATAACCTATAAACATCTTTATAGGTAAAGACATTCAAATCTATTACAACCAGATAAAGAGTATTCTGAGCAGCTGTGTTTTGGCATTTACATGTTTGGGTAAATAACAGCCAGAAAAATCAAACAGTGAAATCTTTCTCTAAACAAATTTCCATTTATTAAAGTTCACAAGAGAATCCAAGTGTTTTAAAAAAAGGATTTAATGAGGACACATGCTCATAGTTTCACTGGAGAGTATCTCTGATACACAGACAAGTGAGTGGGAAGTCGTCCCTGTAATAACAAAATCTATCAAATATATACGTTCCATCCTTTTGGTCTGACTCCACTTCCGAAACATTAAGGACATTTGAGATTTTATCAGGTCCTGGTTTATACTTAACGTCCAATCACGTACAGCGTTAAAATAAATAGTCCATTGTTTGGGAGAATCTCCTCCAAGAAGATTCACCTTATTCCTGCTGCTCTGGTTTAGAGCTAGAACAGTAAAGAGCTATGGCTTTTCTAAGATAGTGACACAAACTCAGACAAGTTAGAACCTGCCGCTTGTACACATTCAAAAAGGAGGAGTGACTACACTGTTTAAAGTTGAGTGATGACGGAGACTTCGATCTACAGGCTCTGATCATGTGACGCAGGACAAAGTACAGGTCGTCAGTATTCATAACATCAAACGCCTCAGCGGCGTCTGAAGGCGCGGGAGATCCTCCAGGCGTTGGGCTCCTCGTAGCGATTGTACAGAGGCTCCAGACGTTGCTGCTTCTTCTGCTTGCTGAGGCGCGTGGGGTCGGACACTTTGAAGAAGGCCGGAGAGAACTCCACCAGCCAGCGCGGGTCGATGGTGGTCACCTCTCGCATGTACTCCTTGGTGGTCAGCACCAACTCGTGGTAGACGACCCTGCGAAGAAGAATGACAGGAAGTTAGAAGAATCCATTTTACACAACAGAGAGAAAAGATGTACTTCTTCTCAGCCTGAGATCAGTGAGGTGCTGTCGTACCACTCAGGCTGGCGGTTGAACAGAGCACTGGACGGGTGGATGTACACGACTTGCTGGTCGATCAGCGTCCTGTAGCCCTCCTGAGGATCCTTTTTGGCCGCGTTCCTGAAGAAACCACTGCAGATGGCCTTCTGGACCCGCACTGTGGCTTTCCCACAGGTCACCACATCAAGCTTGTGTCTGAGGAGAGGAGAGCAGGTTGGGTGTTCATGAGAAAACCACAAGGTTGTATTCAAACTGTTGTGTTCTATAATGACGCCATCCTACCGGTCCATGATGCCCAGCATCTGTTTGCGGATGTCCTGGGCTCGGCGCAGGGAGCGGGCCTGGATGAAGTTCTCGTAGCACCAGGGGTTGGAGAACTTGTTGTTCTTCCAGGAGTTGTAGACAGCCAGCAGGGTCAGGTGGTCTCCCTCAGCTTGGTGGAACTTTGCCTTCTTCTGGTCGGCCAGGGCTTGTTTGTCCTTAAAAAATAAAACAATTAGATATTTTTGACCTGGTACTAAATTAGTTCTCTATCTGTATCCAGTCATTTCAAAGCTCTAAGTTTATTGCTGAGCTAACCTTTGGCCGATAGAAGACATTCTGCACAGACAGCATGGACACGATGGTGAGCATCTCCTCGCTGCAGCCCAGATGCACAGACATGATCAACATCTTACACAGCATCGGCTCCAGAGGGAACTCAGCCATCTAGAGGACAGGGGGAGAAAATGAAAAATACAACTTGAGTTACACGAGAGGACGAGAGGGAAGTGAAGGACAGAGGGGGAGAGACGTTACTACATTATTCATTTATTCAAACTATAAACGTGATAATTAACCACTTCATATTTTATCCCGAGGGGGGAAAACTAATGATGTCACTCCTCACCCTTCTGCCGAGTCTGGTGAGTAAACCTTCATCGTCCAGAGCTCCCAGAGTGTAGAGCTGCTCCATGGCTGTGATCAGAGTCTCCATGGGAGGAGCGTCCATGAAGTCGAAGGACAGGAGGTCATTGATGCCCATGGCCTGGTGGAGGAGACACAAACGGATTATTGTTCAAGATATTTACAGGTGTACAACTCCAATACATAAACTTTAATTTAAATGCATATCATGTGTAATGGAGAATCTTTCTTAAATATGGGACAGAAGGACACCAGACGGTGGTGAACACTCCTCTATGATCTACAAATACAGACTAACCACTCCTTTCCTTTTACAGCCTCCCTGCCTGTACTCTTTTACAGAGTAACAGCGCCCCCTGCAGCCACACAAGGGGATTTATTCTTGGAGATAAACTCTGGTTTTTAAAAACCTCTGAGTCTTTTTAACTGCTTCACTCCTCAACTCACTGGAGCTGATGGTGACAGTTGAGGCTGTGACTCTCAGTCAGTTCTTCTCACAGGAGATCAAACCCACTCACCAGAGTTACAGAGAACTGATGTTCAGGGAATGAAAGAGGAAACATTCTCCGTGTTCACAGTCTCTGAAACATCACCATTCAAGCTCAACTATCTCTGAAGCTGCTATTTAAAGGTAAAAGTGTATAAAGGTTGCATCATGTTGACTATGTGCAGGATAAGACAGGAGCTCAGCATGTTGGTTCACCTTCAGAGACAGCACCGTGCTGGCCAAGTTGGTTCTCTGGATCTCAGGCACGTTGGTCGTCAGCATCTCGTCTCTGTAGGCTCTCTCTGTGTAGAGCCTGTACGTTTTCCCTGGGCCAGTTCTCCCGGCTCGACCCGCCCTCTGCTTGGCCTGGGCCTAACAGGGTCAAGACAAAACAAATATCAATCAACCAGGCCTTGGTACTTAATTGTAATTATTGTTTAATATTGACTATTTGCAGTGTTGTGGTCATATTTGAGATGTTGTACCTGTGAGATGGGAGTCACCACAAGCTGGTCAATACCAGTCTTGGAGTTGTAGACTTTTTGCTTGACAAAGCCGGGGTCGACCACATAGTAAATCCCATCGATGGTCAGAGACGTCTCTGCGATGTTTGTGGCAATGACCACCTACAGAAAGTAAAGTGAAACAAATACACAAAGTTAAATGTGTTCCTCTTTTTGCATTTGACCAGGTAGTTCTGAATAAAGTGGATTTTGTAAAAACTAAAGAAGCAAAGCCAACAACCCCAAAAAGTCAGCTGAAGAGCTTATGAAATAAAAGGATAAACCATAAACAAACAACAATACAAAGCAAAGAATAACATAAGATCTAAACCCAGTATGTTTTTGAACCCGCATGCTTCAAACATCCAGACCATAATTGAATGCAGATACTGAATCGTGCCAGTTTATGTGAAATACAAATTTGTAACAGGCACATATCGGATATATTTTTCATATGTTTGATAGAAACATTGAATGGAGGAACCTTTCTGCTGCCTGGTGGTGCCGGGTCGAAGATTCTGGTCTGCATCTCGCTGGGCAGGGCCGAGTAAACGGGAAGAATAATCAGCTCAGGAACATCGGGCCCCAGCGACTTCATCCGCTCGTAGAGGATCTCACAGGCCGTGTCGATCTCCTCCTGACCCGTCAGAAACACCAGGACGTCACCTGGACGCAGACGAAGGAGACAGATTAGGATGATGTTAGAAAGAGACACCGAGAGATTTGTGTGCTTTCAAGGTTTTAGATTCATACCTGGAGGTTCAGTCAGATGGATCTGCATGACGGTGATGAGACTGGCATCCAGGTAGTCTGTCTCAGGCTCTTTGGTGTAAAGCACCTCCACTGGATAGGTTCTGCCGGGGATGGTGAAGATTGGCGCTTCATAGAAATACTGAGAGAACTTCACAGCGTCCAGTGTAGCTGACGTAACGATCAGCTTCATGTCCGTGCGTTTCATAACAGTCTGAAAACAGAACCAGGACAGTCAGCATCTCCTCAAAGTTTCCCTCAGTAGATGAATGTGTGAGCTTGTGCTCTTCTTCCTCACCTTCTTCAGGAGACCGAAGAGAACGTCAGTGTGGATCGTCCTCTCGTGAGCTTCATCCAACATGATGATGGCGTACTGCCCCAGCTCGGAGTCGATCAAACACTCTCTCAACAGCATACCGTCCGTCATGTACTTGATCACCGTCTCAGGGCTGGTGCAGTCCTCAAACCGGATGGTGTAACCCACCTAGTGAAACCAGACAGAAAGATTTAACACATGTTCACAGCATCTTATAATTTGAATCCACAGATTGACAAGGTGTCAGGGGGCGGGTCACTCACCTCTTGTCCAAGACAACAACCATATTCCTCTGAGACTCTCTTTGCCACCGACATGGCGGCCACACGACGGGGCTGCGTGCAGCCAATCTTCCCGCGGGTGGTGTAACCGGCCTCTGCCAGGTACTGGGTGATCTGGGTGGTCTTACCGGATCCCGTCTCTCCGATCACAATCAGGATCTGGTTGTCATGAACAGCCTGGAGAGATTTACAGGAAGACAGGAAGTTACAAACCGGTAGTAGAACGGTTATATCGTTTATAGAGCTGGAACCGAATCAGTTATTAACATCCGAATGTCTCCCTTTGGTTTTTGTTACTAAACGGTGACGGACCTGAATGAGCTGCTCCTTCAGCTTGTAGATGGGCAGACTCTCCCTCTGCTCCAGGATGGAGAGCGCGGTCTTCTTTCCATACGAGGCCTTGTTGCCCCCAAAGGCGTGTTTCTTCCACTCCGGGATGTCGTTGGGCATCATGCCGATGCCTCTCATGTTGGCTGCAATCTGCCTGCCGTCGACTGTGAAGAGGAGTAAAAGAGATCTTGATGAAGTGAAAACTCTGCTTATATATGCAACTTTACAACATTTCTGTGTGGTTCTGGCAGGATATTGCCCACCCTTGGTTTAGACCACCTGGGGCCAAGTGTGTGTGTGTGTGTGGCACTGATCCATGGCAAATCTTCACCATCCGGCCAGATAGCAGGCAGCAGGAAGCCAGATAACCATCTCCAGTACCAGCGAGCCTGAGGGGCACTGTCTCCCATGATGGAGGAAGTGTCATGACTCAGACTGGGCTGTGGTTTTAATTAAGCAGACCTCCTGGAGAGGGTGCTTGACTAAATTAAATCTGATACTCGACGCTCAAGTGTCAAAAGCAAAGATAGAACTCTAGATATTTAGATAAAAAATCTGATAATGAACATGCTAATTTCAAGCTAGCAGATGATTTTAGGGCCAAACATTGGTTTGATTTATCGTTCTCGCACAGCATCAACATCTGTGACTCAGAAATGACTTAATGTGCACGTCTAATGGATTCCTCACCGTCTGGCAGCGGGTCCACCCAGTGTTTATTCAGCCCCATGGGGATGGAGTCCATCTCGGCCTCACGCGCAGCCTGCTTCAGCTCTCGTCTTTCCTTCGCCAGAGCGCTCTGCATCATGGCGGCCTGGGACAGAGAGCCATCTGGATTCTGTGGACAGCAGAGGAAAAGGACGGGGGAGGGGGGGGTCACTTTGAGGCCAGGTATAATAAATGCTTTTTATGTCATTCTGTGTTTGTGCCGCATCCAGGTCATGTTGCTCCCTATGTCCATCTGCTCACATTATAAAGTAAACACTGAAGAATTTGCAAAAGGTTGAAACAGTAAAATGTTCAATAAATCAGTTGTTTATTGAGCAACACACAGGATATGATGATATGTACAACACATGGAGGTGAAACACACCTTCACGATCTTGACTGGGCTCATGTCCATGCTTTGTTTGGTGTGTCCCCTCAGGAATGGAGGTTCTTCTTCAACCAGCTCAATTTCCAAGTCTTCGTCTGAATGAGAGCAATCACAACTAATCAGTACGCAGCCCACTCAGTCGCAGTTCATCTGAATTATTGTTTCGATAAATGTCTCTTACCCTCCTCATCATCAACTTTAGGAAGGATCCCGGTCTCGTCATCAAAATCAGGGAACTCTTCTTTGGACAGCACATTGGCAGCGATCATCTGAGAGCAGACAACAAGGACGAGTCAACGTTTTCCTTCGAAGAACTAAATATCTTCTTAACTGAAATCTATACAGTTTGATTCCCGACCTGTTTGATTTCCCACTTCTCTGGGTCAGAGATCTTAGTGAGCCTCTTGCGCTCCAGGGTGTCGTCCTGCTCCATTTCAGGGACGTGACCCAAGTTCACGTTGACAGGCCGGTCTGGATTCCTCATGGAGATCTCGTCACCGTCTGGTCCCACGTTCCTTCTCCTGTTGGGGTTCAGGTCTTCTCCGGTCTCCTGATCAACATCCTGACAAAGAAAGGAGGAAAATTTTAGAAAATTGGCACGCTCACAATGGAAGGAATAACTATCTTTGTATATTAATACTGGATGTTCTTTCTTACCTTCATACTGAGGCTGGTCTTGGAGCCAGTGAACGAGAGCACCTTGATTTTAACTCTCTGGCCTTTGCTGACGACATCAGCCACGTTGGCCACTCGTCCCTCTCGACGCAGCTCTGAGATGTGGACCAATCCCTCCCAGCGTTTCCTACACAAGAAGCACACAACACAGTTGACTTCACCACAAATTAAACAGACTCCTGTTACTTAAAAGCTCCATGTGAAGGCCTTACAATCATAGTCAAGGAAATGTGTCATGACGTAGACCAGAACTGAGGTTTTTGTATGATACTGACCTTAAACCCTCGAGCTGAACAAAGCAGCCAAACTGCATGATGCTGGTGATTTTGCCGTTGTAAATGTCCCCGACTGAAGGCTCTTCAGGTGGAGGGCGGTCCACGTGTTTGTCTTTCCAGTCCTGGTCTTTCTTGGGACTCGGTGAACGCTCGGTCCAGCGGGTGGATTTGTCTTTTCTTTTACCCTGATCTCTATCCCTGTCCCTCTCTCTGTGACGATCTGTGGAGCGAGACCTGGACCCGGAACGTGATCGAGAACGATGTCTTCTCTTCCTGTCTCTATCCCGATCTCGGTCTCTGTCTCTATCTCTGTGTCGGTCTCTGTCTCTGCTGCGACTTCGGCTCCGGCGTCTGCTCTTCTCTGACCTGATGGAACATGTGAGAAAATTACATTAAAGATAACTCTTGAATTTACAATTATCTTAAATCAGAGAACATATTGGTTGGGTTGGAAAACATAGACATGACACATGTCTTCAGTCATCTTACCGGCTCTTGCTTTTTGAGTCTTCCCCGCTGACACTGGGCATAAACATCTCCAGCTCTTTCATGGCTGCAGCTGCTACTTTATCATCATCTTCATCTACAATCTTCTGAAGGAGTAAAACAAACAAACGTCAGGAACAAAGCAGCATCATCCACCACCAGCTTCCTGTTGTTTTACATGAGTGAGATTCTGACAGTTGAGTAGAACAAGTCTGAAGAAGTGTTTCCCAAGAGGAGATGATACTGGTACAGGAGGGGCAGGGATGCCTTGTGCTAATTCACATGTGTGGATATTAATTTATTATTGTGTTTATATATGATTAATATTTATCTATTCTTTTCTGAAGAAACGAAGAGATGTAAGACGTCTGTGACTCTGAATTGATGTTAACGTTTGGTTTTATTTGACTTATTCTTGTCTTTAAATATGATGAACTGTTAAGTATCCTTGGGTGTTTTGAAACAGGGCCATGAAATAAAGTGCATTAAAATGAATACACTGCAGTACGAGTTTGCAGCAAAGGGTATAGTGTCTCTTTTTAAATACATGTTTATATACGTTTGTGCCTTATTAATAACAAATACCCAGCTTGAGCCACATACCTTCGGCCCCGGCTCGTTAGCTCGACAAAGTGCAGGAAACAACTCCTTCAGTCGATCCTTCTCTGTATTCGGCTTCACCGACACCTCAGAGACTAGAGATGGATGAAGATTCATGATTAGGGGTTTAGACGAGGAAGCAACAGCTCATAACATTTAACAGATGACAGACAGATATGAAGCAACAGAGATATTAGTCAGTATCCTTGAAAACAGGTTTAATATTGAACTACATGAACTCACCTTTACTGGTCGCCGCCTTGGTCGGAGGTCGCATTGTCTGAATGAGCCTGAGCAAGTTACCGATGAGAGAATCCTGCGATCAACACATCAGAAGAGGAAGATACAGGGTTTAGTTACCAGCTGGAGTTAGCTGGATGCTAGCTGTCGGCTAACAGAGGGTGCAGATTCACACTTACCATGAACTCGGCTCCGTTTTTGAGCAGAATAGCTTTAAATCCATCGAAACTCGGCTCCTTCTCCGCGAGGCTGATTACGAATTCAGCTGCGAAGAGAAGGACACGGGTTAAACCACAGTGGCTCAGATTGAAGGTTGAGAAAAACAACACAAAACAACACGACACAACAACTGAGATGTGACGAAGTTTAGTGAGAAAACACAGATTCACAGATGTTTAAGCTAGCTAGCAACGGAGGCTAGTTAGCATAGGCTAGCTAGTTAGCCGAGATTTCTCGCTGGAACACGAACCTAAGTCTTTATCGCTGATTCCAAGATGGTTGTCGAGCTCCGTGCACACTTTGGACACCAGAGACAAATACTCGAGCTGCGAGAGCTCGTCCACGGATCCGTCCGCCATCCTCCACGCGGCTTGTTTATCGTTCAGCGCGGCTAAACGACGACAGACATGTTGGATGCGGAGAGCGTCCACTTCCGCAAATCAGACGGAAGTGCGTCAGGGGTGGCCTTTGTTGTTGTTTTTTTCTTTTTTCCCCTCCCCACCGCACGATGGCGCTGAAACGTCACTGTGCAGCGTGGCCTCCGAGTGTTTGTCCACGTGTTGCGTGTTTACCACAAACTGGAGGAAGAGGAAACTCAGTCTGTGATGTTTACTGTCAAATATCAACTGGTTCTTACTGTGGGAGAAGAAATGTACACGTTTAAATGGGTTAGAGTATATTAAAAACACCAATTAACTCAGGCTTTGATTAGTGGAAGGTCACAGTCGGGGTCGTTAGGGTCACGGCTCAAATCCCCTCACACAGAACTGATGAAACTTGTTTTAAAATAATTACTAAGCCATGAACTCATTTATACTTTTAGTCAATCAATGTCGTTAAATGCCCCCAAACAGTTTAATTAATTATGTATGAAGATTTTAAGATAGATAGATAGATAGATAGATAGATAGATAGATAGATAGATAGATAGATAGATAGATAGATAGATAGATAGATAGATAGATAGATAGATAGATAGATAGATAGATAAATAGATAGATACAATATGGATAAATTAGTTTATTGCACATAGAGTAAATTAGCAGTAAAACAAATACAAAGATTTAAGACCAAGTGGCAGTTTCAAGCATAAAACAATAAAAATGCTAAAAAGCCTAGATATTTCTCATAATTGTTTAATAGTAAGTCACACGCACATATAACTTTGCACAAATGTATGACGGTAGTTCATAATTTATATTATTCACCTTGAGGAAAGCAGAAGAATGTAGAGACATAAATATTCTTTTATCACATCATCGGTTTTAAATCAAAACTACGAGTTCCCGTAAAGAAACACAAAGCTCCTCTTCTCCAGGAGAAGAAGGTCACAGATGGAGTTCATGTAAATTTATCTTGTTATGATATAGATTTCACCGTTGGCATGTTGATGAGAATCACTTTAGTTGAACTGGACAAACCCTGACAGTCCGTGTCCCACTTTACCTGAGCTCACCTGATATCAGTTTACCACACAGTGAAAACGTATACATACGTCTCTCCTTGTTAGGCCCCATGTTTTATGAACTGAACGAGGCCTTGTTTAAACATTCAGTGCACATATTTTCGCAGCATTCAGATAGAAGTTTAATTTAATGCTTTATGTTTTATGTTCTGTGGGCCCACAGTGCAGATCTAACTATGGCCCCAGGGATGTATAGCCCGAAGTACATTATGTCCACATTTGCCTTGTTGCCTGAATAATTTGTTACAGCGTGATAAATAATGTATGAACTCTGATGGGTTTTAGACGTATAAAAAAAGTATGTTGCTCACCCCAGTTGTGCTCGGATGTGGAACAAAGTGAATATGTGGACATGTGCAGGTTTGAGGAACAAAAATATCAATATTATTTCTTTTGACAGCTTTCTGACAGTGAAAAGAGTTTTTCTGCGAGAATGGAAGCAGGTGCTGCAGCATTTTATGAACAAGATGATAAAAAAACAAACACACAAAGGTAAAATAATCAGAAATCATACACAGGCTGCAGTTCGGTTCCTTTGCTGCATCCATCATCCATCACATCGATCCTCCTGAGAGGAGCTGGAGGCCGGAGACACCCTGGACAGGTCAGCAGCGTCTCGCAGGAGCAACACACACAATATGTGTGGAGACGTACACAATGTGTGGAGACGTACACAAAGAAAACAACACAAACAAAGCAGGAGCATGCAAACTAGACGAACACAGGTCTCAAACATGGATTTGAACCTGGAAACTTCTTGTCAGTGCTATTCATTACTCCAAAACTGATTGTATTGTCCTGTAAAATAAAAGTAAAAGTGTTTCATCCTCTTACTGGAAACATGGGAATTGAACCTATAAACTGTGGCTCCTCTTGTGCCACCTTGAAATCTCAGAATGACTTTATCTGTGTTTCCTTCTGGGGCCAGAACACAGCTTGTCCCCCCCCCTTCAGCCCTGATTCATGGCTCTGAACTCACCAACAGGTTTTTTAACTTGTCTCTGGAGTGTTTTACAGAGGCAGAGGTGCGGACCAGTAAATCAAGACGCTGCATTGTACCACTTTGTATGGGTTTGTGTCTTTGTGTAGTATTTTATAAGGTGTACAGTGTTTATGTTGGGGAATATACGTGCAGGCAGGAGATGGGAGTCGTCCTCCCTCGTCCTGGGATCACCCTCCATAAACCTCCCAGCACATCCTCAACTCTCTGACCTCAAGTCCTTAGATTCAACTCTTATCACACATCACCCAACATTCATCTTATGGAGCAACAAGAAAACTTTCACGAGTTCGTGCACGACCCTGCATAACATCCGTGACTTTAACGATTATTTCTGCACGTGTTACTCCGTGTTCTACATGATGAGCTCTGATCCTCTATAATCTATGGAAATTATTTTTGCTTCGCTTTGCATTAATCATAGTCCCGAGCGAGCTCCTTTAAAAGCAAACGTCTTACATTTTTATGCCTTCCTACAGCTAGTTGTTGACTCTGTGGATTCTCTTCCATCCCGGGGGGGTCACGGCTCTGAGACGTGACCACATGATCGTTTCCAAGTCGATGCAGTTTTTTCCCCCTAAGTTGTTTCTCCCCATCGTCCCATTAAAATCACAAACTGGACTTTATCCAGCTGCTGGACCTTGAGATTCCGTCTTAGCAGAGGAAAATACATTGTCACTATAATTCATAAAGTTATGAAACAATGCAATCTGGTGCAATCTGTTTTCAACCATGATGAAAGTACTGCCAAAAGTTCAGCGCATATACGTTACAGCCCAAACGCATGTGGTCACTTGTGTGGTGTTGTCATTTTTAAACATCTCATTCCTGAAGCATCAGAATCAATCTGCTGCTGTGGCCCGTCTGCAAAGGGGGTTCCAGGGTCTGTGCAGCTCAGGTAGGAAGTGAGATACTGATAAAATGCAAAAACAAAGACGTTAAACATGAACCTTCAGGAAAATGTGAGTTGACGTGATGTTATTCAAGAAGATCAGTTCTCTCATGACTCAGCGAAACGGAGACGATTAGCTAAGCACAAAGACCAGAGGCAGGTGGACCGGTCGCACTACTGTGTGTGGTAGTTTAATCCACACACAGGAAGCAACTGATACCAAACCACTGAATTCCAATCTTCAAATGATCCTTTTACTAAACCATAAACTCCGGGATTGGAACCGGTGAGGTAACCGCGAGAACCACCGCCCCCCCACGGTGCCACCCTTCTGGTCTGTAGCTAAAACCTCGACAATTACGAAGCCTTTTAGCAGAGAGCTTGTGGTATGAGGCCTCATATAACGGCCCTGTCGACACACAAGAGGAAAAACAAAAAAATTTCTGGTTTCATGGGAAGTTTCTCCTGCAGGTGCTGAGTTTCTCTTCAGAAAGTAGATACACCACAGATCTGCTGGAGTTAGAAACCTGTGAACGTCAGAGATCTGCTGGTTCCTCTGCTCTCGGTCTCTATATGTAATCACCTCCAGGCCCCTGGCTCCAGCTCCAGTGCATATGCAAGTAATATCGATCTTTTCATCTAACTTTAATAAGAGACAAAATTAATATTCGTCCCGAAATGTCAAACTATTCTTATTTGGAACAAAAGGCCCTGAACCAAAACATGAAAAATAAATCTCTCAGATCACAAACCGCAGGCGCCATAACACTTTTGACCGTATATAGAAATATATATAAGCTCTATAGAAGCAGACACAATATCCATGTCAGTGTCCATAGCTCCAGGTAATCTGCCCCGACAGAGAAGAGATGTTGAGACAGGTGGCACCACACTGCGTCTCCAGACCCGGGCCTTGCTGTTTATTTTCTCTCCCTGTACATTTACGCACTTTGCCATGAATCCAAACCATGTTTATAAAAAAAATAATCCTCATCTATCCCTCTTTCATTTTCTTTTATATCCCCTGTGTGGTGTAGGCTTCCAGGATCATGTGCATAATGTCATTGACCGGGCTGGTTTCTCTCCTCACGCCGTCCTCATGTGACCTGATTGGAGAGGACGCAGGGAAATGTATGTGCAGCAGGGAGGTGGGGGGGGGCTGAGCTCACACTTACATAAGAGGCCTTCGACGTATATCACATGCTCCACGCACACCACTGTCCTTGATGTCCTCTCATGACTTCATATATGATTCCTATGGTGTGCAGTGAGGGCACGGAAGAGGGAGAGACGAGATGAAAAGAAGACGAGAAGGACAAAGAGACAGTGTTTGAATTGATCCACGTTAGAGTCTCTAGAAGGAGAAAGAGACAGAGGGGGAGGTATTAGCAGGTCGTCCTCCCTTGAGGCCCAGCAGTAGGATCCTTGTGTCCTGGTACACAATGTACAGAACGTTTCTGTTTACAGTTGCGTGTTTTGTTTTAGATGTCCACGTTGTGTTGAGCAGGTTGCAGTACGCCATGTGCCTTGTGTAACCCTGGTTGCGTGCATGCGTGTAGCTATGTGCACGAGGGAGGCCAGGACACGGAGGGTTGGAGGGTGTCTGTAAAAAAAGTCTTTGAGAATTGAGCACATACTGCAATTGACAGCACAGCTGGCTGCAGTGTTCTGCTGCTGCTGAGTGGAAAATTCCTGCCATGACGGAGCACGGAGCATGAAGTGTGTGCATGTGATAGGCAGCGAGGGAGGGTGTGTGTGCATGACACACACGGGTGAGGGGAGGGAGAGGGGGAGAGGGGGGGGGGAGGAGGGCGAGCCGAGGGGGCCGGGCTATCGTCCAAATAGCTGGAGAGGCATTGGTTGTCGGAAAAGCTGCCTTTGTGAGATCACAGCCCCCACAACAGCTTCCACCCACACCGCGGACTTCATGTGAAGAGATCCACGCCGGCTCCACCACATGAAACGTGTTGAGGAGGAAGAGGAGCAGCCTTCATCACGTCACTCACATCACTGGGTGAACACAGACGGACCCGATCACACACTGGACTGAGGTTCTGTCCCCTGCCGACTCCAGCTGCTGATGCTCACGAGCAGCCGAGCAGCATCTAGGTCTTTATTTAAATTGAGTTTAAATCTGCAGGTCACCTAGAACAACGACCTTGATGTAGGGACCAGGAGATGTGACGGGAGCGCTGTCACCCAGCTGTTCTCCAGAAAGCTCACAACAGCTGTTACTGTCTCTGAAGCTGCATATATCATTTGTATTTCTTATGCTAACGATGGTTCAAAAAGGTTGTGACAGAGTTTGTTTCTTTGTTTCAGCTCCTTTTAGCTCTCCCCTGCTTTTTTGGTTTCAGCCTCATTAATCATCTCGTTTACAGGAAGTTGATTTACACAAAAACATTGTCTAATAAACCATCTGTAGGCAACTATGAATCAAACAAGAGAAGATAGAAACCAGCAGAGAAGTTGGTGGAGAGCAGAAACTGAAGTTAAAGATGGACAACGCAGGGCCAGCTCCTCCCATTGGACAAAAATGAAGCCAAAATCATGTATGCCGCCATCTTGATCCTGAGTCTATGTGGTGGTGATGGTGAAGTGGAGCTCGACCAATCACAACGTTTCACTGTGTTTTTATATCAAAACACTTCAAAATATATAAGTGTTAAACCACAGAAAATGACAGAAACCATCTTTGCCTGTCGACCTTGTGCCTTTTCCGGAAACTCTGATTTCTTTCACTAGAAGTTTGCCTGAAATTTCTTTGTTTTTAACTTGTAAAGCACCTTGTCACTGTGTCTGAAAGGTAATGTCTCAATACATTTTTATTATTATTTAACACACACTTAACAGTTACAGCTGATAGCAACACAGCCCTCTTTGTCCTTTGACCAGCAGGTGGCGCTGTACTGTCAGACTGGACCAGTCACCCTCAGGTGACCTTTCACCCCCTGACCCTTCGCTAACAACCTTTACTGAACACGGGTCAGACTATTACCTGGATCCTGATTTGTAAAAGAAACCATCAGAAGGAAACTCTTCCTCTTTCCCCTCCAGGAGTTCTGGGAACACGTATTACCTCATCTTCGTCCTGTTTGAGTTGAAGGTGTCAGACGGGAGCTGGTGACAGGTTCTCCACAGTTTGCTGAGCTGCTCTCTCTAATCCAAATTGCCAAAACTTGCAGCAAACGCGTAAATCCTTGACATGAGGATTAACAAGGTGTGAGTAATAATGCTGATGTTCTTTTTCTCCGTACAACAGAACCGACCGGAGATCAGTGAGGGGGAATATCACATCATCAGCAGATTCAGTGAATTAAACTGTTTCCTTTGGACTGAGTGTGGCCTGTGAGCAGCTGTCTCTCACTGTGGAACCTCACAGCCCAGTGACACACATCTGATGTAATCTGTCAATAACACAGGATGTTGTGTGACATGTGCTGATGAGCTGAGCAGTGCTGTCAGAGGCCGTCTCTCCGCCCTGAGGCTGATTCCACCAGACGAACCTGGTTCACTCCTCATTCACACATTGTCTCAGTGAACAGACTTCACATCCTTCTGCTGCAGATGAGTGTAAGACATGAATAAAACTCTGCAGATTTTCAATCATATAGAGAACTTCCACCAAAGGGAGTTGCTCACACACCTCTGGTCAACGTGGCTGTCCTTAAATCGAAGGAGGATTAAGAGCTCATCTTGGATTATGGAACACATTTCACATTTTCATTTTCTATCTGAAACCTGCGTCAGGGCTCGATGTTGCAGAGTGAAGTTAAAAAACTTTGTGTTCATCCTACCTGGTTTATCTGCAGTAAACTTTATAGTCAATGTATTCTGATGTTTTCAGAGTCTGTTACTCAATCGTCTCACCCAAATTTACATCTCTTAAAAATAAAAGCTCTGCAAATCAGCCAATATATAGCATTGCAGTGACAAAATGAACGTTGTGCTTTTACTTTGCAGGGAAATAGCTAAAGAGGAAGTGATCCTATGAAGGTTGTTACGTCCTCCATCTATGTTGGTTTCAGTCGGATATGATGAAATAGAAAAAGGAAATAAAGGTTTGACCCAGTTTCTGACCACTTCTGTAGTTTAGCTGATTAATATTGAATGTATCGTGGGTCCAAATTGAAGCAGCACTTTCCACGAACACTGAGAGTGAACAGACTAAGTGTGAAGTCGAAGATATGAACAGTAGTAGAGATATTCTTTCCATATACAGATAATAAGACAAATGAAATATCGGGTCGATTTCAATCTATAATGTTCAAAATCATGATACTGAAATGACATTTTCAATTAATTTGACAACAAACCTTCACAACCGCACACAACAAGGACACAATGAGTTGATAACAAGAGACGTTCTTTTGTTGGTTCAGTTTATTAGTCCATTAATGAAAAACCTTCCAGCAGGGCGGAGAACTGAGAGCCAATAACAGACCAGAGAGCCAGTGAGATGTCAATTTAGTCACATATTTATTACATAAATATATAGTAAAATAGACCAGCGACAATTACCATAAAAATATCTTCCTTTAAAACCCTGACCATAAACAAAGATTTGAAAATCACACATTGACATTTACAAACACGCTGATTGTCTGGACCTGTCGTAAGCAGCCCACCACAAAAACCTGACATCACACCACCACCTGTGTGTGGACAGGTCCAGGTGAGGAGGGGGTGAAGGTGTGGGTGGTGCGAGAGGAGATCACAGTAGATAATCGGAGGTTTCCTGCGTATGTTTGAGTTTATTTGAAACGAGGAGACAGTGTGTGTGTGGTGTGTGTGTGTGTGTGTGTGTGTGTGTTTAACCCCGAGTGTTGCCTACAGAGCGACTGTTTGTTGCATGTGTTGCCCCTGTGCTTCATGGGAATGGATCCTGAATATTGTTCCTTTGCTTTGCACGAGAATGAGATTTAAAGACAAACGGAGAGAGAGAGAGAGAGAGAGGTAACGAACCAAAAACCTGAATAGTAGACACTTCTTATTGTGTGTGTGTGGTTCAACCTGCAACAGATACTCGGAGGCTGGGGTTCCAAGTATCATCGTGTCGTTATCACAGGAAAGTAAAGTGGATACATCCGTAAATAGTTTCTGCTACTCTTTGTATTTAACCTGAAAATATACATATGACTATGTGGCACCTGTGGATAGAGTGGATCTCTATGCTTTGTACAGTGAGTGGCCGGCGTGTTCTCCTGCTGCTGTGAACTCATTCCAGACTCCAGCTCTAACATCAGACCTCCACCATCTGGGTTCCATCCCCTCTGACTTCTCACTCTCTCTAGAGGTCGTGACAGCGCAGCTCGGATTCACGACTGTGATAAAACCTGAATGTGGGAAATATAAACTCTGTGGACGTCTGGCCATCGTCTCAGCGACATGTGAGGTGGAGGGAAAAACACCACCAATTTATTCTGGGCTGAGGAAAAAGATTCTAAATCAATTGGATAGATGTTTTATGAGAAGCAGGGAGCAGATGTGGAAATGGCACCGGCTTCTCTGACTTTAGAACATTCTCCATTAAGAACATTTCTTCTGGGCTGCAGGGTCGAGTGGATTTCTGTCTCTCTGTGCATTTGTTTCCCATTTTTCACACTTTGAATTACATTTGACTTGGATGAAAGGCCAGATTCAAATAGTTTGATTTATTCAGAGTGCACGTTGCATCCCAGTTAAACATCAATATCACCTTTCTCTGCCCAAGTGATTCAGATTTCTTTCCACCTTAGAAGTCGCTGAGTCATTTGCCTTTATCATTCTCCCTGTGATGAAGTTGAGGAACCGATGAGCGGCTGAAATGTCTGATTTGCCCCAGAGACATTCTCTCCCTCTCTTGTGTGTTTACAGTTCGCACAGAGAGCCGTGACAAACAGGTCGACACACTTTCAGAAACACCTCATATCCCGTCTTTGGCACCTTCCATCGTCGGCCCCTGACCCTGAGGTCGAGACCCCTGAGTGTCTGCAGAACACATCATCATCATTTCTCCCAGCAGCCCCTGCAGTCTAGCCTGGCGTCCTCAGACCCAGTTTTGCATTTTGCGAATGGGGTCTGGACCCTCTGGTTAATTTTTTTTTACCGATTTCCAGCAGAGCTACAGCCAATCAGATGGGACTTCAGCGTTTAGCAGGTTGTTTTTCTTCTTTTGGAGAATATATATCGTTCAGTTAGTTTCTGGTTATTGCCTCGATATTTCCACATTAATGGCTTTTAGGTGATTGGCCGTAAAAGCGGTGCACATTTGACCAAACCTGGCACATTTGAGATAAATGGATTTGATTCGACAGCTGGAAATCAGTCTGAATGGGGGGGGGGACCAGACCCATCTGCGAGTGTGGATAACCTTGAGCTCGCCGATGGGGCTGGTTTCCAGGCGAGCTGCAGTCACAGTGAAGCAAGGAGCTCCTGAAGCAACGATACAAAAGTAAGAAACCTGGTTGATGAAGTCTCGTTTGCATCAGATTGTTCTTTTATGTGTGTTTTGAAAAAAACTCTTGCTGGTTTAAAATCGTCATGAAGTTGTATCTTTTTTAAAGTATTTTTCCGTAGTCATGAATATTCTGAGCAGGCTGAACAGGGTCCTTGACAAAGAGCCAAGATTTTACAAAAAAAAAGAAAGAAAGAACACAATCCAAACTGAACCCAGAGAAACGTTTTGCTTCACTGCATCGTCTGGACCATAAACCTGAAATCTGTTAAACAATAAATCAAACTCCTGCCAGCGTCAGATCCACAGAAAGGTTTCCTGACCTGCATCGGCCCCGTGCACCTCTCTCTTTTCTCTAGCAGTGAAATAAATAATTACAGACACAAACAGATCCCAGACATTTGTACCAACATGACATCGTCCTGAAACCACCAGTAACACCAGTACTGAGGATCATGTGCCCACCAGGCCTTTGTTCTGAACCCAGTTTGAAGCTAACATGTTTTTGTTTTTTTGAGGAACATACAACAGGCATGCAATGCTTTTCTGAACATGCAACACTTCCTGTCGCAGAGCAAGAAGGAGGCGGGCCTACAAGCAGAGGTGGAGCCTTACAGAGATGGCTGTTGGTGATTGGCCGGTGCCGTGAAGTGGCGTGGACCTCCTGCTCCTGATTGGCTCCCTCTCTTCAGGTGGAGCCGAGCAGGGAGCAGTGGGTGTGGTGCCAGGAGAACTAACAGGGGAGGAGCTCCGAGGGTGATTGACAGGACTCAGGGACACAAGGGGACATGTTGGACCAGAGGAGGGCAGAAAGCACCCTTTGAGGCCGGGGAATCAAACCTGAGCGGTTCTGAACCAATTTCAAAACCATTATTATTATATTATAATTATTCTACCTGACAAACTTTGCATATATATTTTTTCTCTCATATCGCCCCAATCTACGATACAATTCAAGCTATTCATCTAATCTCTGATCTATATCTCTGATTGATAGACTATGAATAAATCTGCTCTTTTTCGTACATTCTTCGCTGTCTAGGCGACTTGTCCCCATCTCCTGGTCGATAGTCTGAGCAGCAGAAAGCCTCTCGCACGCTGACGCCTCAATCGACCACCTGTAGACGCTCTCCTAGCTCTGTCTTTGGATATCATCGAGCTGTTCAGAGCGTGAAGCGGTCGGACCACACTGCAGAGCGACGGGTGAGCGGCGCCCCCCCTCAGGGACGGGGTGAGGGCGGCGTCATCTCACATGTCAGCACGACGCTAAAGGGAGCGGCTCCCGAAACACTATTTCATAACAGTCACGATTTTTAACAGTCTGATCTTGCATCATTTTCGCGTCGTCCTGGTTTCAGCTCGCGGGTTTGAACATGAACAGATTTATTTATTTGTTGTTGTTGTGCTAACGCGGCCCCCAGAGGAGGGTGTTGGCTTGGATTCAGTCATTTAATATTGTGAGTAGCAATCAGCTCTAAATTACTCTCGGGAGCAGTCGACTGCTTCCACCCGAGATCTAACTCCACAGCACTTGTCGCACGGCGAGGAGGCGCACGGCGAGGAGGCCCACGGCGAGGAGGCCCACGGCGAGGAGGCCCACAGCGAGGAGGCGCGTGCAGGAGCGATCGATAAGGCCATCGTTCGGAACAAGGAACTGAATTTCAAAGCTTGGAGCTGAGAACGCGTCAGGAACCTGCGTCTCGACTCTTTTGTTTGTTGGGGAAACGTCGCAGGTTTTTCCTTTTAAAATATAGCCCACTCCTGCTATTCAGGTTTCATCTCCCCCCACCCCAGCCTAACTCAACTCCCTCCTTCCATTTCTACTCTGCGTTAACCTGCCAAACACAATTCTTAGTTACATTCGTCAAAGGAAATAATACACGTCTACGACAGGACTCTGTTTCACAGACGTCCGTCACATACCGAGGCCTAAAAGGGTGCTTTACAGGGGGGTGGGGGGGTGGGGGGGTGGAGGGGGAGCGAAACAGGTAGATTCAGACATCAGCTGGACGGCAAAGCATCCACACACAAACACACAATCCAACACAAGTCTCTCACGGGAACAGGGACGCTGACATTCACATGCATGCTCAGCTGTTCAGGTTCAATTAAAGGAAAAACCTGCGTTAGGTGTCGTAGGAAGGTTCAAGGTTCAAGTGTTTGAACCCTCGACATCTCAAATGTGAATTCATCTTTGAGACGAGAGGTTGATTCCCAACTTTAACATCCTCTACACGTGATGTTCCACAGACTCAACAGTTTTCAACCCTATTAACTGACGTCTCTTCAGTCCTGTTCAAACTCCAGCTGGTGGAGCGACTGATGCTCGAGCCATCTGGGCCCCGATCATTAACCCTCCCTCAAAGTCACTTTCCCTCTCCACACGGGAAACATCAGAATCTGCTCGGCTCTCTTTTTTCAAACACGCCACAGAGGTTGTGTGTTGCTTTTCTAATCATCCTCTGCTCATTAATTCAGGTTTTTCCTTTAATTTGTCGCCCGTCTATTCGAGCACAGCCTCGGTTTCAGCCAGGCCAACCTTCCAGAACATCACAACGTTTTATAGTAAGTACACTGAGATGGAACAGGCCTGTGGATGGAGGAACAAAGCCAGCCTTTGCCCGAGGATGGACGGTGCCCGGCCTTGGACGGGAGCCATGAACTGCTGGATGAACCCAGTGGGTGAGGGGGAGCTGGATATGGCTGCTGGCTGCGAAGACTCGGCTTCTACTCACAAGGATTATGTCATTTCTGTTTCAGATAGTGAGTAAAGATTACGAGGTAATAAGTCAAAACTTCATTTTTGACATAGAAAAGTCAAAATTCTGGTCTTTCTAATTTACCTCGGGTAGTTTTTATTTATCTCTTTATTCTTTTCTCTGTGGCAGCGATGGGCTTCCATACCTTGCAGCTCTAAACCCAAACAGACACGACTCACAGACGGACACACATGGTTTCACTCGGGGTCGAGAAAGCAGTGAGGACTTAGATCTTTAAGCATGAGGTCGACTCAGGGTCCAATTGTTCGACACCTGGGTTTCTCGGCTTCTCACGGCACAGAAGAACAAAATTAACATGGATGATCGTTAATGGAGAAGAGGGGGGAAACAAAAAGATGAGCTAACAATGGTTTTTCATCTAAGGTTCATCATCATTTATTAGAAAATGTTCTTTTACCTGAGAGAATCCTTCAATAGCTTCCTTTACCCAGTCACAGAAAGTGTTGTGTGTTTGTGTGTGTGCACGTGTGTGTGTGTGTGTGTGTGTGTGTGGAGTGGTTCCAGCCAGCGCTCTCATGGGAAGGTGCATTTAAAAGCAATATCGTTTTTTATGATTATTATTGTTATTTCCTAACAAATGTATAAAAATCCGATCACTCACTTATTGCACTTCATCCGAAAAATAAATGTAAACTTCATAATTAGTCGTCAATTTCCGCTGCGACTGTTAAATTGATTCAGAAAAACTGGTTCAAAAGGCATCTGGGTCTTTTTTTATCTTTTAATTTTCATAATCAAAGATTCTTCCACGTATCGTGGGTTGGTTTTTGGGGTTCAAAGTGCTTTTTTTTAGTTAAGTGCTAACGTACAAGGGGGCAGCAGGTTCGTCTCCAGTGGGTCGACGCAGGTGTTTCAGTTTTTTTGGGGGGAGAATTTGTGATTTAAGTTAACGAGCTGCGTCCGACTGAGGAGCATCGACCGAAGCATCGAACATTTAATTGGTCGCGGTTTAGAAAAGTTAAAGCTTCACACACATATTACAGAAGGATTCAATTTTTAGAGTCCATCTTGGAATCAACGTTGGGAAAAGATTCAAGGCACCGGGGGATGAGAGCGCGGCATCGAGTGAGAGGTGAGCAGAACCCACACTTCACATCAACACACACACACACACATGTACACAAACACACACACAACACTTTCTGAGCAGTTTACAAAAAACAGCACATCTCAAAGATCCTTATTCTCCACAACATTCCCAGTACCAACTGACCCCGAGGACCAGCCAGTCAGCCGGGCTGGTCCGGACCCCCGCCCCACACGAAGTAGCAAGGGTCTTCAGGTCGAGCAAAGATTTCAAATTTAACAACCACAAACCGTCTCGTTGTTCATCGCACTGAGCCGGCGTTTTGGAGGGAGTCGGGGGGGGTGGTGAATTGCATAGACATCTTGCTACTTGCATGTTTTCACAAACTACATTTGGCATGGAGGGGACCAGACACAACCGTAAAACCAAGAGAAACCTTCACAGACGATCTCCAACCCCTTGTCCAATGTGTCGACATGTGAGAATGAACCAGGATGATCATGGTATCTATGGAGGGAGGAGTTCAGAGGCTCCAGGAAGCCAGCCGCAAAAAAAACACACGCCCAGCTTGAGGTGGACTGGTGAAGATCGGTTTCCAGAATAGAAATTTTGGACATTTTAGCAGGTTCCAACTAGATTCAGGTGCATTAAAGACGTGATCCTGATTTGAGGAAAGCCAATACCCCTTAAATTTACCCTTCACCCAGTTTACCCAGTTCTTTACTGGTCTCTAAACTACTTCATGTGGAGAACTGAGCGTGCGAGTGGCTACGGCCGGCTTCTTGGAGGCTGTGGGCTTGTGGACAAATGGGGGGAAATCCAATTGGGACTCCAAAGTGGCTGCTGGCCACACCCACATGTGGAGTTTGGACATAGGTGAACACACACACACACACACACACGACTATAGGCATTCATGTCTAGCATGTGAGGATATGAGGGATACAAATATCTCTCTGCAAACAAGAGGAGGCACAGGGTTTATGATTAATATCATGGAGCACTTCTGAATATGGATCTGCATGCATGTGAGAGAGTGCACACACACACAAACATAAGAAGCATTACACATTACTTTGCTTCCCCATCTCGTACATGACAGTGGGACGGGGCCGGTTAAGTTTCCTTTTGCGATAGAATCTCGAGTGTTGCATGTTCTTGTATTTACATCCTTGGTTATGGCCCAAAAAAAATGAAATGCACAAAAATAAAAAAAAACAGAACAGAAGAAAACATACAAAAATACATAACATAGTATTGCACCTTGCAGGCGGGCAATATATATTCTCAGTTTGTCGTTGGTTGTTTGTAACCTCGATGTGACACCACTATTCTTTTTCTGCTGGTGTGTGGAAGGTAGGTTGTGGGTGCCGGGCTCAGGTCCAGCCCCTCTCCTGTCAGCTACATTCAATACCATAAAACACTCAGCCAGTTCAGAAGGCTCCGCCCCTCCGGCTCCGGGCCATTTCACATTTTGAGTTTACCGTCTGTAGACGTCAGGCTGGAGACGAGCACGGGTGGAGCGTCTCTCGGGACTTTCTCCTCCTGGGTGTTTTTAGTTTTTTTTGCGTTGCATCTCCCGTCGTCTGAGAAACCAAATCACTAAGATAGAGGGCGCCGGCGCCGGGGGGGCGAATACCTTCTGCAACTTCTACTGATGCGTACACACAAGCACATATTATCTTTTACATATACACTTTTTGTATTTTTTTTTAAAATCTATATATGCATCGCTGAACTTTCACATGTGCCTGCAAAATATGACTCCTCCCGAGATCCTTTGAGTTTTGTGTTGAGTGAGGTATGACAAGATTGTGTTTCTTTTTATACATGTATTTTTTTTTCTTTTGTCGTATTTTCAGTTTCCGTTGTTGCATTATTTTTTTTCCTGTTTGTGCATTTTTTTTATTCTCCAAAGTTGTATATCATAAAAAAAACAAACACATATATAAAAAAAGAAATATTCCTGTTTTTGTTGGTTGTAAATTCCTCCTGATAAGAGGGGACGGACAACTGGACAGACGCACAAACACACAGATCAGTTGGCTTATCAACACAAACTATAGATGTGAAAAAGAAGTGACATATTCTCTATGTTACACTGCACGCATGGTCAAAAAGTGACTACAGCTGTTTTTTTTTCTTTCCTCTTGTACACAGAGTTCAAGCGTCAAAAAAAAACAACAAGAAAATAAGAAAATGATAAAAAAAACAACAAAAAAAATTCAAAGAAAAAAAAAGCTCCAATAATTTTATTCCGGAGTCTCTTTTTTTTTAAAGTCATCTCTTTTCATTTTTAGATTTTATGGATTTATAATCATTTCATATTTTTTTTTCTTTATCTCGATCAGACTCAGAATGTAAAGCAGCATTGTGACGACTGTCACACACACACACACACACCCAGTCAGCTCGTGAGAAGAGAGGAGCTCAGAGTTTATTTTCCTCAGTTCTTTTACAAAGATGAGTTTGAAATTCCAAACCTGCAAAACCCCCGGGATCGGATCTCTTCCTGATCCTCGCCGCGTGAACAGGGAGGTTATCCTTTTATGAGGGAGCTGAGGGGGTGGGGGGGGGCGTTTGGCGTGGTCAGCTGGGATAGGAGCGAGGGTTGATGTGGGGGCTGCACTGAGGGGGGGGGCGGTCGTACGTATTCCTGCTTCGCTGCCCCCCCCTTCACTCCGAGTGTTCGATAGCATCGCCCTCAGCGCACATCGCCCTCTCTCGCCCTCTCTCGCCCACGCCAGTGAGGGGCGACGCCCTCAGCTTTTTGTTTCCTGTCCCACGTTTTTTTAATTTTTCTCTTTCTTCTTCTCTTTCATCCTCACATTCTCTTCCAAAGTCTCTCGCTCCTGTTCGCCGCTGCTTCGCCGTTCACATTCATTCGGTGGCGCCGCTCTACAGGGCAGGTGTGGCCAGGCCTTGTCTCACAAGGGAGGGGCCAGGATCCCAATTTGGTGTCAATGATTCTGGGCCCTAACTCACCCGGGGGGGAGTGGGCTAGGATGGCTAGGGAAGAGGAAAAGGGAGAGGAGGCTGTTTGAAGGAGGGCTCCGAATCGAGAGAAGTCACCGGGCTGACTCTTTGCTGCAGGACGGGGCGGATTAAGTGCTACACTGCCCTCCCTACTCTTCCACACAGGGATCTCTCTCCATCCCTGGCTGGGTAAGGGGGGGTGAGGGTCTAATACTGACAACAAGACAGGTTTGGGACTGAGCCCACTGCAACTGCCAGCCTCTGTTACACAGAGCAGGTCCAGATATAAACCCATCTGGGGTCACGGATGTGTTCACCCAACGAGGGACACTGGTTAAACTTTGACGAGTAAGGGGACGGGGGACTGCTGCAGTAGTGCAAAAACTCCCACCAGCCTGGCTAGGTGGGGGCCATTATAACGGTCAGTCAGAGCTAGGCTCCAGAGAGAGCACGACCATGGGGGGCTAAGAGTGAGGTGGGGTGGGACGGGTGAAGTGCTTGACCCGTCCTGTACAAGTGCCCCAGTGTGAACTCCTGCTTAGTCTCTCTCTCCCCGTTTTTCATTCTCTTCTTGCGAGAGTGGTATCCCAGTTAGATTTGGCTTGGCCCCAGAATTGGAATGAACAGAGTGGGCTTTTTAAAAAATCAGATCGACATTCTCCAATGGTCATTTGGCTGATACACTATGAAACCTGCCATGGGTAGAAGATATTTCTGCTTGTGAGCATCGGTGAAGTGCTTGGGACTCAAAGAGCAGTGGAGTGTCTTCTGAAGAGGCTTCGTTCCAGAACATCCCGTCTTCTTATGTCCGATGCACCGTCCACGCATGAGAGCAGCGTGTGTTTCCATGGAGATATTCCTCCCTATCCGATGGCAGCAATCATACGTGTAATTTGGAAGATCGCCATGTTGCAGACAGAAGCCGCCCTTTCTCTGCACGCCAATTCAACGGGCCGCGGCCGCCACTGGTTTCCAGTCACTCTGGGATCTCTCCTCTTCCCACTGGGACGGGGGCGTCAGCTGGGCTGCACGTCCACGCTGTCCTGCCTCGCTCCTGTGAGTTTGTTTCTCCTTCCACAGAAATGAGTAAAATCCAAATCTCAAAAGATGACCCTTGGTCCCATATAACAAAAAAAGTGATAACCCGGGTGAGATGGGAACCAATCCCTGGAGTTGGTGACCCCTCCCAGGGGGATGGCTGGCCCTCCTGTCTTCAGTGGCATTTCATTTCAACCAAGTGAGAGCACTGAGGGGTGTGTGTGTGTGTGCTGTGAGTGTTTTGTCTCTCCATGACTACAAGTGTGCGCCTACACAGAGATCCTGCACATCTGCGTGTTAATCTACAACTGCGCCAACTTGTATGGGTTGTGTCTGTGTGTGGGCGGCGGCCCTGTGTCCACAGAGGTGAGGTAGTGCCTGAAACCACAGGGGCAGTATTGCTGCACCAGCCTGGGGGTGTGTCCACATTGAGGTAAATGGTAGCCTTCTTGGCATTTGCCTGCTCTCAGTGTCGCCCCATGGTAAAAAAAGGCAAATGTGTATGGAAGCCTGGAGGGGCCACACTGAGCTGAGTCCGTGAGGAGAGGACTCGGTACAAACCCTGCAGGTTGGGGCTGAGGATCCACACTGCCGCGCAGTGCATACAGTAAAATGAGGCATTCACGTTACTCTGAGGTGATGTTGTCTGTTTGTATGTACATGTGTTTGTGTGAGTGTGATAGAGAGAGAGAGAGAGAGAGGAAGAGGGAGAGAAAGAGAGAGAGAAAAGTGTGAGTGTGTGTGTGTATAAGATGAGCTTTGCCGTCCTGCTGGTGGCTGCTGCTGCTTTTCAAACCCTCTCTGGAGGCTGCGTTTGGGAGATTTACTTCTGACCCCTGGCTCTGAATCTACAGTCCAGCTATTAAATCCCTGCTCCTCCCTCCTCTCTGCTGCCAAGTGTCCCTCTCTTCCTCCGCCTCCTCCTCCTCTTCCTCCTCTTCCTCTGCTCCTTTCTCTCTTTCCCTCAATGCAGTAACTCCTTGGAGAGAGGAGGGCTTAATTGTGATTCATAAGATGCTGGGCTGCTGGCATAAGCAGCGCGGGCAGTGACTAGGCAAGTCTGCTCGTGTGTGTGTGTGTGTGTGTGTGTGTGTGTGTGTGTGTGTGTGTGTGTGTGTGTGTGTGTGTGTGTGTGTACTGTATGTCACAGGAGCCGGTCCAATGACAAAATGAAGGTAGATATGGAGCCATGGTCTGCACGGCACATTTTCATAAAACTGGAGTAGCCTTGTATAAATATAGCACCGAGTGGGATCTAAGAAGAAGTCGCTCCAGAAACAGCTGTAACGGCTCAGATTGATTTGAGGAATTGATCTGGTAGCTTCACTACAGCCGATATACACCAGAGTCCTCAAGCATCTACTGAAATTTCAATGTGCAGTGTCTGCTGATTGTGTGTGTGTCTGTCTGTGTGTGTGTGTGTGTGTGTGTGCCTGCGAGTGATAAGGTGTCACTGTTGACCATGTTTTCTTAATTACAGCTGTAACACTTGTTCATAAATAATACTGAGAGGTGCTGGCCAGCGGTGAAGCTGGAGACTGAGGCTCCGAGACGAGTAAATCTGTGACCGCTGCAAAAGACCAGGGGGGGGGGCGGACCCCTGCAAAGAGCCCTGCTCTGAGGAACTGAGGTGGAACAGGCTGCGGCTGTGTGTGTGTGTGTGTGTGTGTGTGTGTGTGTGTGTGTGTGTGTGTGTGTGTGTATAAGTTCGTGCACATGTGTTTAGTATATCTCTGTGTGTGTGTGTCTTGGCAAATGGCTACAACTCTTGCAAGATAAGACATCATGCTCAGACAGAAGGGCCCCCACACGGATTTCCAAACAGGGGTGAGTAAGAGGAGGGGATCGAGGTGGAGGAGAGGGCGTTCAAAAAACAAAATCCTTAGTTTGCTTGACTCTCCTGATGCTGGTGTGTTGTTTTCTGTTTCCATTGTTTCCAGTTTTTTTTTAAATCACAGTGTAAATGTGATGTCGGAGAAATGCAGATTCCTGCCGAGAGGGCGCTCCCTCCATCCTTCCCCCGTGAAAAAAACTGACAGACGACCGTTTCCCATCTCCCGTTTTTCTCCCCCGACTTCCTCTTTCCCTTTGCTCGGTGGCAACTGTGGTGGTTCACACCTCCTGGTCCTCGAAGACCTCCAGGAAGAGCGGAGGGAAGAGCTCGTTGGGACACTCCACCTTCATGTGAAGGAAGCGGCTGGCGTGGCACGCCCCGATCATCCGCAGGTCCGTCACCTTCATCAGGAGCTTGGGCCAGAAGTGGGGAATGTTGTGCTTGCGGTAGTTGATGTAGTGCTCGAACGCCAGCAGGTAGGTCTCCTGGCACTTCTCGATCTTGTCCACGCAGGTCAGGCCGGAGCGGTCTGTTCGGAGGAAGCAGAGGATGGGGTGAGTGATGGTGAAGAGGAGAGGAAGAGAGGAAAGAGGGGGGGTAATGAGGAAGATATGGAGGAGGAGCAGAGAAGAGGTGGAGCAACCGAGGAAAGAATTTGAAAATGAGAGGAGAAGAACTACACTAATAACTAAATATGAAAAGGATGAACAATTTTAGTCTGTAAAATCCTACAAAAAACAGCTTACATTGTATAGAATTATTTAGATTATTCATTTGTTTATACATATTTCTGATATTTAACAGCCTCTCTACATCGCTTCACCTCCCCTCAGATTAAAAAACACGTTTTCTTTTTGCATCTGTTGCATTAATTCAGATCCAGGAGCCAATCACGTGACCCGGCTGAATCCAGAAGGTCTCACGTCAGAGCTCTGACTGTAACTGTCTGAGAGTTGAAGGCTTTTTAATAATGTGAAGGATTGAGCAGAATATGAATGTGCGCTTTTATCTTCAGGCCATTATTACATCTTCATTCACAAAGGGCTCAGTATATATATTCTGGGAGTCGCAGTGGGTAATCACCAGGAATATTAAGTGTCGTGAAATTGTGTCTCCAAGGGCACCGCAGACTGAGATTTACATTTACATTACATTAGTCTCAAACTCCTGCACTTTCCAATGTGATTAGCAGCCGCCGCCGAGCGAAGGCGCCGCCGAGACGCACAGTCATGAATTCCTTAAATCAATAACCCACCTGAGCTCATGAGCAGCACGGCCTGCAGCAGCGCCACCTCCGTGTCGTCCAGGTTGAACTGGGCCAGGCTCTTCCCCAGGTCGAAGATGGCGTCCGACACCACGCCCAGGCCGCCGTTCTTCAGCTGCTCGCGCTTCACGGCCATCTCGCCGCTCAGCGTCAGCGTCTCGCTCTCCGGGTCGTAGCGCATGGCGGCGCGCAGCGACATGATCTCCATGCAGCAGCCCTTCAACAGGATGATCTGGTCCTCACAAGGCAGCTGCTGGTTCCAAGAGGACAGGGCTTTAACTACCAGTTCACAACCATCAGCAAACTGTATCCACCATGATGCAACATCAAATCTGGGTTGTACGAGTATTTATAAAAAAGTGCATATATAATTACCTTGACCAGTTTACAGTAGTCCCATTCTACACACAGATTCTACACACAGCTCTTTTTCTCACACACCATTCATACACTGTCGGCACAGCTATTTGGGGAAATTGTGGGGGGGGGCGATTGAACCAGCAACCTTTGGATAAGTGGACGACCTTCTCTACCTCCTGAACCACCACTGATATAATCACAAACTTCTCTTTAATATAGATCTATGGCAACAGCTCTAGAATAACAGGAAACAAAACTAGTAAAGAAGGATGAACTGTGTATTTTAGATTCGATCAATTTGAAATCTAATTCTGATTCTTCTCATCTTTATAGTTGAAGCTTCAATAAAAACTTTATTTGTGCATTCACTGACATTATTGCTTTTGCATAAAAATATAACCAGATCCAATTTAATTCAATAACATGTTAAATCGACTGGAAATGTTGAAATAAATAAAACAATCCCAGTTATTACAGTTTGAAGATATCAGAATCCGGAGCAGCTCTCGACATCCGACCTTCCGGGATGACTCCTGTTCCTCACCGCCGGTCTGACTGATCACCTGACCGCGCCGGTTTACTGGAAGACTCGAGCTGCGTTGCCGTAAGTTGCAATAAATCATAATTAGTCTCATAAAAAAAGAAAAGCAGACGTCCAGGGAAGAGGAAGTGAGAAGGAACATGAGGACGGGGGGGGTGAAAGGAGTCAGACGGTTTCTTCTCCTCCGCTGATGAACTCAGATCTGCACCAACACACCCTGATTAACATGGATATTAGAATCTGTGTGTTGAATCCCGTCTGATTAAATCTACAGACTCTGGCGTGGCTGAATTAAATCTCACCTAATGTGAGCTGGTCTCTGATTCCGCTGCTCTCGACTACTGAGTAGATTAATTGCCATTCGCCGGCTTTATTTGTCTTGTAAATTTGTACCTGGAGGGCCGGCTTAGAGTCAATGCTTATCATGCAATTACTGCTGCATCAATTTGCAGCAAAAAAAAAGAAGCAATAGATTTATTTTTAGTGGCTTGATGAGTGGAGCCTTTGTTTCTGTGCATTCTTATCAGCAATTCCCTGCAGCGGCAATCGAGTGCGTGTAACAGGTTCTCGCCCTCCATCTCCTGCATCAGATTGAAAAGGCGTCTTTCATAATGTAATTTATTATATTTGGAATAAAAGATAACATTAAAACCGGGTGAGTGATTATCTTCCTCAGTGTCTGGAATACTAACACTTTATCCTTATCTGCGCCTGTTGAGTTCCTCGATTTGGAGAATTAATAAAGCGTCCGGCCGCGTAAAGGAGGAATTTATTATGGTTTACGCTCGGGTTTGAAAAGTCTCATCCATCATAAGTGTGAGATTCTCTACAGCGAGGGAACAAACCTGAGTTACGTTTACTTTAAAATATGCCGATTGCAAAAGTACAGAGCGTCTGCTGCGTTCACAGTTTGCAAAACACGCTGATGGATTAGAGCTACGACTTCTGCGTTCCTGTAATTCATCACACGGCAGACTCCCACACACACACACACACACACACACACACACACCACAGACAATAACTCTTCATTGCCTGATAATCATCCAATCACACAATGACTCATCACAAGCAGCAGGGACAAGAAAACATAATCACATGTTGCTGGTAAATCAAACTGGAGCGGGAGTTCCTCTCCGACTGGTCACAAGGCACATAGCACACACAATGCTGTGGTCTCGCTAAACACAGAGAAATGACTCATCACACGACACACACTGACCTCCTGGAACACACTGTGGCTGTTTCTGCCGTTGTCTGTGGTTCCTAACGAGCATTGACCTCCGCTCACCTCAGAGAACATGGGCAGTTTTTTGGCAAAGTCGACGACGCGGGTGATGGCGGGGGTGATGATCTTGGTGAACTCGCTGAAGGCCTCCAGGTCCACCTTGTCTCCGTCCGACGTGGGCGTGACCGGGGACTGGCCGATTTTGTCTGGCTGCGTGGGAAAATAAACACGGCACGGCCGATTAGATCACAGAGGAGAGTTAGAAAAAGGGGAGAGAGTTGGATAAGTCTGTGTAGACAAAGCCTGATGTGTCTCATTCCCTCTGAGCCCCAGAGCTGCATGTCTGACCAACAACTGAAAACATGCATGAGCGACAAGGTTGTTTATATTGAGTTAAACACACACACACACAGACACACAGACACACACTCACACACACACACACAGAAACACTCTCATACCATCCTGCTGCCAAAAATTACATATATGGACGACATGACAGCTCCTCAAAAGTGAAGCCAAATCGTCTCGATCGCCCCCTGGTGGTCGGCTTCAGTATAAGCCATTAACCCTGCCTCCTCCATGTTCGCAGTTTGGACATGGACCAAACAAAAAAGTCAAAATAACTAGTGCCTGTATCTCACCCATCCACCGAGTTCAACTGAGTTTGTATCTGGGATATTTAGGTTTCATTTCTGGACAGTGTTGCACAGATTTTAAACATTATACAATCTATGACCAATCTGTCTCAGGCTGAAAACAGCCCGACAGCCTCTCACGGGCTGAAGACCGGGGTCATCTGGCCGCTTATCTTTTTCAAAATTCTCCTCGATACAGGAAACAACTACATCATCCAAGCTTTTGCTGGGAATTAGACATTTTAAGAACGATGCTCCACTTAAACAAATCCGCCCCTGAGGCAATAAAAGCAGGAGCATCTTCGATCGTAATCCGGCTGGAAGACGAACCCCTGACAAACCGTCTTCCTGCTTTTAAAGACATGTTCATTATCTACTTCTTACATTTCAATAAAGACTGGGAAAGAATGGAAGAACCTTTCGAGCGGAGACAAAAGAAAATAAGTTGGAACAACACAGTGCATTAGCACAAGCTGCAGTTGAGGGTTCGGGTGTGTCCTCGGAATTGAAGTGCATAAAAGAATAAAATAAGATTAGAGAGGAATCGATAAGAGTGGTGTGGGGCTCAGAGCAGAATAAAGGAGAGGAAACAACACAGTTTTAAATGAGTTTATAGCCTTTCTGCTCCCTCTTACAGAGCGCTCACTTGCCTTGGGAGACAAATTAAAACCAATTTATCAGATAAGGACGGCAGATTGTGCTGCGTGAAAGGAATGGGACATGTCACCGGACTGATAATGCTTACTTAGTGGAGGAACTACCGACCGGTAATAAATATGTTTACAGACTCGGCTGTGACTATGAGAAATATGGTTTCGCGCTCGGCTGAGTAAAGCGTGTGTCAAGGCCGGAGTCGTTTGTTCAGGCTGAGATAAAAGTGTAAAGAATAATCACCTCACACGAGGAACTGCCAATCATAACGCAGAGAGGAACAGAACTCATCCAGCTCCGATTAGAGACATTTGAAAATAATTGTGATAATGACTCTGACGGACTGAAACTCCGGCCAAACTACGTCGGTTTCACTGGTGGAGGTCAGTGGCTTCTTTAATTCGAGTGCAG
>CM076735.1:16094005-16179561 GCA_038501795.1 Pseudopleuronectes americanus | reverse complement strand
AAGATTGTTATGATAAGAGCATATTATAGAAGGACCAAATATTATTATTGATAAGTTAAATATCACTGAGCAAAAGAATGAAAGATGGATAAAATAATCATAAAATAATCAATGATAAAAGGTAATATAATAATATAAGATTATCATACAAAAAATAAGATTGAGTAATATAAAGAATAGGATACCAAATGATAAAATAAAATTATAGTTGGTATAAATTAAAACTGGTATAAAAAAAGGATAGTAAATTGGCAATATATAAAAAGACTGAAATAAAGGAAAATAATATTCATGAATAGAGAAAAAGATAATGAATAAAATACAAAATAGATAAATAAGATAAAAATGAAATATTATTAAGCATAGTGAATTTAAAATATAATAATAATAAATAAATTAAGATGAAATATATATAATGATTAAAATGAATAATACAAGAGAATGCTATCTAAGATTTGATATATAGATAATAGCATAAATTATAAGCCGATGAGTATAATTCATGGACAAATAAATATAATATATTATGAAATCAATGAGAGTAAAGAATCTAAAAAAATCAATAATGATAATGATATAAGTAAAGCATGTAAATAAAGAATGATCTATTGGATGAAATAATAAAATGATTTTTAATCGGTAAAAAATATAAAAATAACATAAAGATGAAAAATCAAAAGTAGACTATAAACATGATAATGGGACTGAAAGTGAAATCTTATTTTCTAATACCAAATAAAGTAAAATATTATAAATCAAGTAGAAATGGAAAAGATGAAGAATTCAAATTAATTATAGGTGACAAACGATTGAAAATAATAACAAAATATAATGATAACCATATAAAACACAAATTATATATAATAATGGGAGTTATATGAAGATAATAAATGAATAGAATAAAAAATAACTAAGAAGATACTTAAAATGAAATAGCAATATGAAACAAAACAATTAATAATTACTTAAAAAATAAAGTAGATGGAGACATACTTCAAAAACTGAACTGGATATAAACACAGTAATACTAGAAGCTCATAGAAAATATGCCGATCTAAAGAACAAATATATTATGAATAGTTGAAGATACACTAAAAATAAGTACTCGATCATAATATAAGTTGAGCAATATCTGGCGTCAGCAATGTACAACAAATAAAATTTAGGGAGATCATGAATGATCTTTAGAATAATTAATATCATATACTTATACCTGGCTAAAAAAACTATGGGAATAAGAAAGGTGATAATAGAATCAGAAAAAAAAACCGATGAAATAATAATAGATAAATTAGACGAATAATGATCATAAGATCAAGGAAGAGACCTGATATGCATGCGCCTGCGCTCGGCATAAATACAAACTAACCCAAACCAGGTCTACTTAGACGCAGACTTCATCAATTGTCAAGAAATCTCTACATATTAATGATTATGAACTATAATGAAATGGATAGAACACTGATCTATAAAAATACCTAATTACAATTATATAACAAATAAATAATAATCAAAAATCAAATCAAAAAATTATAATAATATTCCTATAAAGTAATGGTGCATGGAATGGATTAGAAACAATATGATATATTATATAAAAATCCAGAATAAATTAAAAATATAGTCAAGATGCGAAATTATAAACAAAAGAACAATTATAAGGATAGTGATGAATATACTATGATAGTAATATAAAATATAAAAACTTATATCAAAATATTAAAAAATATATACAAAAAAAAGAATAAACAGAGATGACTAATAAAGTTTATATAATCATGGACAATGTTAATTTAATACATAATATAAATAAATGAGATAAAATAGAGAAAAAAAGGTTAGAAAAAGAAATATGCCAACCAGATAAAAGTGAAAAGTAATAATTAAAATAACATCAATAACATTGTAATATAGATGGAAATGCATAAATGGAAATTTATATATTTACCAATTTGATAGCAGCTGGACTAGGATGAAGCAAATCAAAGTAATATGATGACATAGAAAATCGAATAAGATTAATTATAGATGAGATCTAAATAAATAATGAATGAGAATAATAAAAAAAAATATGTACCGTTACTAATACAACAATACTTAAGAAGAATAGTATATGCGTACATTAGAAACAAACTCTTATAATAACTGATACGTATGAATGCAATCAATGATGAATAGAAATGCATGTTATTAAGCAAAAATAAATATCGTAAATATGCGGTCAAGGTATGAAATAAAAGAATATATACAACAACAAATATAATCGGAGATAACACGCTGATCCGAAGAATGCGAAAGAAATAAATAAAGCAAAATCCAATCACAATAATACATATTGAATAAATATAATAGAAACCTATATAATAAATAAAATGAATTTAAATAATAAGAGAAATGAAGGATAAATGACGAGTAACGATTAGTATGAATATCCTATATATAAAAAATGAAATATGAGTAACTATAATATATAATGAATGCATGAATAAACTAAAATGCAATAATAATCATATGACCAAAAGATTGATTAAATTAAATGAATAAAGGAAACGTATAAAATCATGAATATATATCGGATGTATAAGAAAAAAGTAAATAAAGTTACTAAATGATAAGTTAAATAAAATTCCTGAAATGGAGAAATGTACAAGTATAGTTAATCACAATATCCAATTGAAGAAACTTAAAAAATATAAAATATATATGTATGCATGAATTTAGAAAGACTGAAATATAAAATAAAAATTATGGAAAATGTACAAAAATTCTAAATCTAGATATTGGAAAAAAAAAGAATATGATATATTACTAATATGGTGATAAGTAATATATAAAAATAAAAAAATATAAATAAGAAAATAATAAAAAACTAAAATATATTAAATAAATTAATTATAGGAGTCAAAGATGATATAATCAACATAATATCTAAATGATAATGTAAAAATAATATCTGCTAAAATTATATAATCATTATAATAAATATCATCTTATGATAATGAATATTAGTAGAACATAAATATACAAAAAATATAAAAGGAATACTAAATTTGGGGGACCAAGACATCTAATAGTGCGAGGATACCATGCATATCGACATAAAAGATCGATAACAAAGACTACATGAATACGTATATTATACAAAAATCAATAAATAACTCCGTAAATGCATGGAGTATGGCAGAAATATATAATATAAACAATAATATATGGAAAATACGAAATAAAGCGAATAATATGAATATATATAAAACCAGCCGCAATAAGAAAAGATGAAATAAATAAATGGTTATCACTAGGATGCCGTGTGTAAAAAATTAACGAAGACACGCCACTATTACAAACGACAGAGAAGTATAAATACTTATAATAAAAAATAACAATTTAATATAAAATATCAGCGATATATACAAGGAAGAAATATAAAAAATAGTCTACTAAACTATCAAAACCCTGGTAAAATATAGTGATGATGGCAGCTCAATAATAAATAAGTCTCGGTAAAAAGTGAAAGATAGAACGTTATCAATATCTAATATTAAAATAGAATTGACTATCCAAGATAAATAATAATAAAAGATAGACGAAAAAACATATCGAATAAAATAATCGAAAAAATAAGATCGCAAATGCATACAATACGAAAAAGCAATATACATAATATGAACAAATGAAAATAAGTTAAATAAACGATAATACAAAGAAATATAAATGATTAAGTTAAAAATTAAGTGCATAATAGTATTAAGGATTTGGGCATTAAATATTATAAAGATAATTGTTAAGAAAACATAGATGAATTGATAATCAGTTTGACATGAATAATCTAAATAAGGAACATTATGAAAGATAATTATATCAATGAAGTTACATAAAACTGATGAATAGATGTTGAAACTATGGAGTAATAAAGTATAAGAAACATAGTCAAAATATTATATGGGATATATTTAAAATGATATTTTAAATTAAGGGATTTATTATAGTAGAAAAATGAATTAAAAAAATATAAAACTATCTGATGATAATAATATAAGGAATGATAAATGAAGGAGGAAGGTACATTATATAAGATAGGATGAATTAAACAAAAATGATATACATAAAATAATTGGAGAATTCCTCAGGCAAATAAATATGAATAACAATTGATAAATGGATGATAAACCATGATCACGAAAACAGTAACATGAACATATATTAAATTAATACGTTATAAAAACTTGCAGTGAATATAATAAATACTATGAAATAAGAGTGACAATACGAAACTACATAGCATAATTTACAGATAACATATAGGCAAAAAATTAGCCATAGTATAATGAAAATGCTGGGGTACATATGAGAAAGATGGTACGAATAGACTGGAGAGTAATGCAAAATATATAAATCAAACAAGCTGATATATGATACGAAGAAAAAGATAGAGTAAATGCTACATAAAAAAAATCGTTCTCAATCTCCTAAAATAAACGCTATTGCATACTTCTAAACTCCAGTACGCGATAACACATTCACCTGAGCACAAGAATCAGAACATACATACCTCGACAAACGATAAGACAATAAAAAGATAACTCTTGCTGTAAGATCAAGACCAAACCTACTTAATACCAAAAACATACAGATCGCACATTTACCAATTATCGATCCCTCCCCACTCTATAACATATCACCATCAACATACAGAGCCAACACATACGTCCCTCCCCCTCTCTCACCGACAGACCACCTACCATCCCAACTTCCTCCCAAAGCCCAAAATTCCGTACTTCTTAAAACATACACTAATCGCAATAACTTAGCATACTTCAACTCCTTGCTATATAATCATCCAATACGGACGATACTGGATCCATGATAAACAATACAAACGTAGGATGGTCGCAGCATCAATCGTCTAATTGATGGTAATCTAAATTAGAAAGGAAAAAAATTGACGATATCATAATACTCATAAAAACATGGATTAAGAAATATAGAACAAATAATGCAAAATAGTTAACACAATATAGTATATAGATAATAAGTATAAAGTAGAACTAATATCGATGACAATAAACGCAAATAGAATATAATAAAACGAACCTGAAATAGTTAAGAATATTAAAATCAATAAGGAGGTGTACATAATGCACTCTGAATAATATACAATAAATACAACACATTGATTATACGCAACTCTATAAATAATAGAAGAATTATGAATATCAAATGGACGGGGATATAAAATCACTATCAATATAAAAAAATCAATCCTGCGAGTAGAGTAATAACAAAATGTATAAACTTCAAATTATTTTACGATAAGAAATAAAAAATATACACAGATAGCACATATAGATTAATGAAAAAATATCAGCAAAAATTAGTTGAACATAGGCCAGAATATAAGTTAAATAATAAAATAATGTTAATCTCTAAGTATGACCGTATATAATAAGGAAGTCAATGACATAGACTAATATAATATCATAATACAATCCAAATGAATAAGTATAGGGTATTAATATGAATAAGTACAAACACAATATAAGTAATATAATGAATATTACTAAAGTCGCAAGATATAAAAACTGAAGGAAAATCTCCACAAATACAATTGATGCTACAGAGTCATAAAAATAAGCGTATCTCGAATAGATAAAGAAAATAAGTGCAATACTAATAAATAATGTAAACGTAAATGACTGAAATAGTTAATCTGTAACTGAATCCATTTCGAAAAAACTCCACTGCGGAAACGAAACAAATAGGAAAGTCAAAAAATTATGACATATTATCGATGAAATGAAAATGATTACATATTGTAAAATATAAAATATGAGATGGCAAAATTGGATGCTAGGGCTAATATATGAATAAAAATAGATAATATAAAAAGTGGAGAATGCAACTTCAATCAAAGGTCAAATACGAAGAGACATTTAATGGAATATGGCACCAATATGACAAATATAATTATTATATTCAAATATTGATTCATACAGTAGAAGAGAATGTCAGGGTATACATAATTACTCAAATAGGGTATAATGTAATTAAAAAATGAAGTGGAGTGATATGAGGAGAATAACATGATAAGAGAAGTTTTACTAAGGAATAGACTGTACTACTGATGTTATTAAAAATCATCGTACAAGTTAAAATGAAACATAGATGAGCTAATGATAAAGAATTCTGATATAAATAAAAGGAAATAAATGATAAGGTCAGAATAGTTAGGAATTATAAATGCTAGTATAAATGAATGGTAGATTAGGTAGAGTATTGAATTGTTATTAATGTTGACGAGGAGTTGTATGTTTAGACATAATTGATATATATAAAATCCTTGTAATAATAATGGTTGTTCAGAGTATATATCATATGGATTTAATACAAAATAGTTACTGTTGGGAAGGTAAAATATGTAAATACTGAATTCAATATAACAGCAGTAAAGTATCATCAAGATAAATCTTAGAGTAGTAATATATAGATTGAAACTAAGTGTGAACACTTAATAAATGAAGGATATCAATAGATATGATTGAATGCAAAAAGAAGATTAAAGAATGATAATAGTAGCAATATAAAATATACAAGAAACTGGATGTAAATGAAGATGTATAGTAATTCAATAATTATACGTGCTATGAACAAGAGAAATAACAAATAAGATATCTGATAACAATGAATAGTATGAATTGAAGAATCGATCGTAATATTCAAATGACTACAAAATTATGGAATTACAATAATACAAAATGATTATAATTTACTCAATCGATTTAATAACGTAAATTGCACCAACACACACAAATATCGGAAAGACCCCTTTATACACTAACCTTAATATTAAATTATGAACAAAACCTCAAAACTCTCTCAGACTCAACCCGTACTTCGACTTAACTAGAATAACTATTCTAGGTAACTGGTCAAAATCAAATATACATCTATTCTAATCGATCACAACAATCAATAACATATGAATCAGTACCTGAGACTAGCGGATTGACTGTCCAACTCCTATCTATGAGAAAAAAATCAAAATCAATAAATAAACCACAAACTTCTATCGTTGACACAGTACACGACGATCATCACTATCTAACAATATAACAACTTCCTAAATGTTATAAGTGGAGACTACTAAATCTAACGAATCAATCAATTGCATAGGTATAAGTCACGTAATATACTCTATTTAACATCGAACTCTCATATAAATAAGTAAACTAATACGACTAACATCTAATAGACCATATTCTATCTACTGATACACTAGATGTAATTAAAAGCAATAATCCCTAATATCCAATACAAATAAAAGAACTAAAAATTGGGAATAGATTAATTATGATAGCAAATAATATAAACTATAAGTGAACATCTTACCTCGTTAAATGAACGTCCACTAGTCTATAATGAAACTACTCAGACTGACAGATTCAAAAACCAGTTATAAACGTCAAATGATGAGATCTCTACTACTGCTACTCCGTCTACAACAACATTAGACACCATACCACTTGTCAAACTGAGATAAATATATAAGTCCCTCCTTAAATGTACTCCCAATCTGCAATCACGCACTATACGCAAATCAAAGTAAAATTATACCACACTCAATTACTCGAATTAACATACTATATCATCACACATAATCATGACAGTACACTACAAACAACAATTACATAATAGTTAGCCATATAAATACATCATGGATCCAACTCCAATGGAAATTTCCATATTATATGTATTCACTATTCCCTCATCGTTACACACCTCACTTCCACTATCCACTTACCAAACAACTTCGCACTCCTGCTATAACACAAAAGCCATCGTTATCATATAATAAATAGAATATATAACGGAACTGCCATATCTTCATACACAAATATAAATACACAAACCAACCACGCTCTCAAATTCCACTACTCCTACAACTACCCTCACAGCCTCTCACAAGACATAAACACAATCACACTAAAAAATATACATTGAAATAATACGCTATCCAACCTAACACTCACCACCACCACCGCGCCCACCCCCCTAATCTCTCATGCTCACTACTATTCATTTCAAAATGCAAGCTGTCAGCCTATGTAAATACTTAGTAGTACAGATCTGGACCAATGATATGATACTAAAAAGCTGAAAAAGAAGATATAACAGTTCTGCAAAATGAAAACTCCAGGATGGTGAAACTAACGTAATGAGTAAATTTAAAAAGATAAAAGAGGATATGTAAAATTTATGGTATATATAAATCTAAATAAATATAAAGTAATCATTATGATGGAAATAATTCAAATTCCATCTAGTAGAAAACACTATTGTAACGAGGTTACACTAGCGTAATATAAAATGTATCAATAATCTGAATGATTAATAGATCTATCAAACATAATTAAACGGGAAAGATTGCAAATAAGAAAAAACTGATGACTATGTGGGTCCAGATAAACACAATATTTGAAACAATCAATGAAGCCCAAATTCTATACCAGCTTCAGTCGTTAAACCAATCCTCTAAACCTAATAAACATACTCCACAAATGATTAACAATATAATAAAATCTCCAATATGCTGCCCTAAACACCCTAGTACAAAGACCAATGAATATAATAATAATCACGAAGCGCCTGCAAGACTCATTAAATATATGATAGCTAAATAATACATGAAACATAATAATATAATTGAATAATATTCACGGACAATTAGTTAAAAAAGTCAATTACAATGAAACACTAGAAAATTGACGATGTTCGCTAATGAACAATCAATACTAGAGCTATATAGAGTATAACAATAAAATGTTAAGTACATAAATGTAAATATGGAACAAGACATATAATAATAATCAATAGATACAATATAAAAGATATATAATGAGAAAAATAGTATGACCATATGAAATATATGTATAATGATATGAACTTAATAATATAAGGTTAATAGGTAGATAATGATTGAATATAAAACAAAAAAAAATGGGGAAATATAGTATAATATGATAGAAAATAACTAGCCTGAATATTATAAATTAGAATTATTAATGATTAATCATAATACTGATACAATACTAACTATATCATTAATAGTAGATCTGTATAAAAGGAATAATTAACTAGACCACTAGCAATACTAAACTGCAAAATAAAATATAAAGGATATTAGTACATGCAAATAAATTGTGATGGGTAAAACTATAAATAAAATCATAAAAGTATAAATACATATGAGTCGCAATAATACTGGCAATAAAAAATAATGGAAATATGAATGTAATAGCATTTTAAGTATAGTAGTAAGTCCTAATAAAATATAGTAAATATTCAAGATTTTTCGGATTATAAATAAGAGACTCAAAAAATTAATAGGTTACATATAAGTATGGTAATACCTATTGAATGAAACAAAAATCTGCTCGAATATTAAGTAACATCTCATAAATATTTCTTGGAAGTATATAACTACAAATGATCATGGTACTGATAGATTATAAATCAAGAGTAATAATAATAAGTGAATCAATATAGATAATTAGATGAAAAGAGTATTATAATAAATATACAAAAATATATAAGATATATTGTCCGACTGTCAATAGAAAATAATATCATGATGAGCAGCGAATAATATTTAGGAGAGTATACATTATTAAAGCGAAGCTAATAATTAAGTTATAATGTTATGAACAAGAATAGTACTGCTTTCAATTATATAGGTCTAACTAAAATCTTCAATGACTTCGATAGATTTGTAAACAATAATAAGGATAACTTACCTAAATAATAGAATAAATCACAGAAGGCGTCAAAAATAAATTATAATATAGCATAAATGATAATAGCATGTTATTGCTCAATAATTATACGACAAATTAGAAAAAATAGATATAACCATAACACATCGTACATATAGGTAAGCTCTACACCCATAATGACCAATCTTTAATAAGAGAGAAAATACCAATAGATGACAAACTTGACTAATAAATAGATAAAAGTACTATTTATGCCCTGGTAACAAAGAATTAATCTGAGATGAAAATCAATAATATAAACAAGCATATATGATAGAATGAAATATAATATCACTACCCAAGTAAAATTACGATGGAACTATTGAAAATGAAACTCTTAAAAATATTTTACTATGTGCAGTAATAAATTTATTTGACTATAAAAACCTAAGATAGGGAAATTTGACTACTTATGAATTACAACAATGGATATATAATAATAAGGAACTATACACATTATAAATATTATAAATCATACGATTAATCAACGATAGCAAGCGTCTATGGATAAAGTGACTTGAAATCAAAAATATATGTAACTTAGCATAAGATTATCATAAGCTATTCTTTCGGACACGTAAACACAAATGATATTAAGGTGATGGAGTGAAAAAATATCTTATCAAGGAGAATTTACATTTATTATAGTAACCTCAAATCAGTTTCACATGTGAGAGAAAAATAAAATACCAATAAAAATAGCTAAATGAGAATATATAACAGTTCTAACTAAACAAAAAATGAATACTTTTATTATGTATTAAAAAACGAAATCGTGAAAACCAGTAACTCACGATTATATTATAGTAGCTGTACTGGGTATAACAATCTTAACAGCATGCAATAACAATTATAACTATACCATATGATAAACTCCCACAATAGCAATTCAAAAATGAGAATCTCTATATCTATGATAATCGCGAAATACTTAATAACAAAATATAAATAATGACTCATGTCAGCGAAACAAACATATGAGTCATCTATCATAAATGGAAAATATTTATATAACACAATGATTGAAACCTTCAGTGAATAAACGATAATTCTTAAAAATAATAAAAAATACTGTCGTTATATACATAAATAACGAAGTAAGTTAGAACAAATGTGGAAAGTAAAAAGCACTACATGAAATATGGATGGGTAATCCTATTATGTCAAACGTAAGAAATAAGAGAATTGATTATAGGGAAAGATTAATATAAAAAGAGATACGACGGATGCATAAATTTAATAAAATAAAAAATTAATCTATGAAACAAATAAAATAGTGCAGTAATATAAAATAGGAAAATAGTAGATAAAGCAACATATAAATCATATTATTAATTATCAAAAAGAGATATGAATAGAATATATCATGTCATATGATAGGCTGAATTTTGAATTGCAAAATACAATAATTTAGCTTATCATATCAATAAAAAATATAAGGAATATAGTAAACTCATGAATAGGGGATGGAATGTGCCCGACCAAACTATTAGAAGGTAATATATCAATAACGTAGAATCAAATTTATAACAAAATAATTATCAAATAAATAATATATTGGATGAGGTTCTACATAAGGACTTATTAGTAATATAAAATGCTAGTAGAAATAACAATAATATAATGAATAAGAATAAAATGAGTAATATACATGTTACCAATATAATAACTTTATGCCAAGCTGAATAATATATAAATGAACTTACGCTTAATGATAATATTTTAAAAAAGAAATAAATAAACGGATAGATATAGCTCGAAGAAAAGCCATAAAAGGATATGATAAGATAAGTCATATGAAATGGATCTATATATAATGATGGCTATTACATCACGACAAACTATAATGAAATATAAAAATGGTACAGTCTATAAACAAAATGAGACATTAAAATAGTTATGATAATTAATTATATTGATAAGAAATAGGTCTCATAATTGAATGCTTAAAAATAATAATTAATGATGAAATAACTATAGCTTACCAAACAACTAAACACAGTGACTATGGCAAAACATATAGATAAATACTTAGCTAATTTAAACTTCAAATGATTAAAAAATGAATAATTTGATAAGACTCAATACTCTTCGGATATAAGAACTCTTAATTACGTATATAATGAGATAAACGTCTATAAAAATGAACAGATAAATAATGGATATAACAGAAACAATACTACTCCACCTACTACCCAAGCTCGGCCTTAGACGCAACTGACGCAAGCCCTAACTGCCTAATGATAACAAGTTCTACATACCATCACCTAGCATTAACAATATTCTACGAATAAATATCACAACTTGATGATCATAAACAATAATATAGTCGAGTGATATATATCCAAAATACATATTAGTAATAAGTACACAGCATTATTGTTATACCCATACACTACACTATAGAGAATATTGAGCTAGAAATACTACTATAAGAGTGAAATTATCAATCATCACTAAAGTGAAGTAATCTAAACCAATAACTCTCCACAATCTCTAGAGTAGGACGCTTAAATTATATAAGGGTACAAACTTATTAGAAAAAATCTAAATATTCGTATATAATAAAACGAAAAATGAAAATAGATCGGTTTTATCTCATTTAAGGATAAATACCGGATGGACAATCAAACATAAAATATAAAGATATAGATAGATAAATTAGGTAATATATTGATCTAAATTGGATAACAATAATAATATAGGAAAAAGTCAAAATATCGTGGCTAATATAAATAATAATAACAGACTGGATATAGAAGTATCTCGATACTTATATTAAAAATGAAGTATGGACTAAGTAAGTTAATACTAAATGAAGAATTAATTAATATCACGTAAATTATAAGTAAAAATTAAGTTGTAATATCAAAAGAAGATTGATAATAATGAATATACTTTTGGCTGAGAAGGACTACCCACATAAAAAGCAATGCTATAAATATACTCGCTGACTAAATAGCACAACAAACAAAAAGAAAACTTGTAGCTATAATGACAGCTATATTAGCACAGACTATGAGCATGCAATGTCATCTACATCAAACTAAAATCCTCGAATAGATTAAAGACTTTAAGATATAATCGAACCAGTACCAACACCTCAAAAAGTAATAATACTATGATATCAATGTAAAAATATACTGATACGAAGTAGTGATATATACATATACTATAACTACATTACGATACACAAATGGATTAATAGAAATAAATGATGAAGATATAAACACACTAGAGATAAACATTTACAGAAGAGTAGAATTGGAAATATAACTTAATAAAATAAGAAAAACAGTAAAAATAGAGTAAGATGTGATATATTCAATATGATAAATCAGTAAATAATCTTAAGATGAAGATGAATGAATAATAGTGATACATAAACTAACTAGAAAAAAAAAAAAAGATATAATAATATAACACAATGAAAAAATATTTAGTACAGAAGAAGATGATAGGATATATAACACAATGATATATGTATATAATTACTAAACGTGAGAAAAGTAACAGTGCCATAAAAAAAAAAAGTATACGATTACGTGGTACAAAATAGTAAAGAATATGAAGAAATGCATATGGATTAGATGGATACATAATGGTTGGTATACGGCCTCATACTTCGCATTTATAGCTCTGATCCAGGTCTATACCATTACACTGACTAAGTAAAATAGAAAATATTTGAAATAAACACTAAAAAAAGAATCGAAACGAACAAGAATCAACTCCAATACCTATGAGATAACATAATAGTAATTATCCTATAATAAATGATATCACTATAGAAATACACTAAACAGAAATGACTAAAACTTCACAGATACATATGTATTCTAAGATACTTCAGACAAATGGCTCCTATACCTTCACGCTATACAACAAATATAACCTAACGGATGATAATTCATACAATCGCCCAGCGACGATCCTTCAAATCCCCACAAAATCTGATACCTTGGAATTTCATAAACTCTAACAACCACTAAAATCTTAATCCTACACCACATAATTCATCCACCATTCCACTCACTAAGAACGCAACCAACTCTCTCCACGCCACTCTTGCAATATACTCTGCCCACATATCATCGTTGTCCTTCCACACCACAGTCAATAATCTAATCTTCTACATCGCTACATCCAAACTAACGACACTAAACCTTACATCAATTCCCTCTCTCGTATCCTTCCAACCAAATGACAAACTTCTCCCTACTCACAACTCCCGGCCATCCAGATATACAAACTCGCGACTAGCAGCAATCTCCTACAGATCTAATCTACAAACCGGTCTCACCTCCTTCTACTATCCACATACTAATGCTCCACTGCAACAACTATTAAAACACCCGTCATACTCTATATTCCTCTGGCTAAGAGATGATTACAAGAATGAAGAAAATTATATGTATATCTCAAAATCAATACTTTATAAGATAGACTTACAAATGCTTGATACAGATAAGATAACCTATGTAAATATTTAACAGAATTGCTTGTCAAATATAATGAAATCACTAACAGAATGAATAAATGACAACAGTGATACCTACTAATACTATACACCATTAAGAATAGTAAGTCTGAAAAAATTATAACTGAATATATGTGAGATACATGCAAATATACTAAAACTCCATATAAAAAAACAATAACAATAACATTGAAGAACTACATCGATGATATCTGATATTACGCTATAATGAAAGAAACACAAATAAATAAAATCGACTCATAAATATTTAAAGGATCAAATCTGAATTGTTCAATTCACGAATAAGTGCAGGTCTGAATAATATCGGAAGAAAGAGTTGCAACTCTCACAATAACTACATCCATATATTATATACTCCCGAATGATTACCCGAATGTAAGAAGATAGAAAATCTTGATATATAAGTGATACGTATGGCTCTTAGCTGATCACAATAACATTGAAATCAATCTTACACAAAAACAGACTAACTAAAAAAATACATATAATAAAAGGCAATAATAGAGATAAATAAATGATAGACATTCCTCTAATAAAGATAATAATCAAAAATATAATAATGAAATAAAAACGACATGATCACAGAAAAATGACTGACTGAAAAATCACTTCAAGATGACTCATCATTAAGCTATGGAACATCGCACACCAATTCATCCACTCAATAATGAATCAGACACGGTTTTGGAAAACAACATATGTATAATACATATTAGAAATTACATAGGTAATATGACCAACTGCGTGATCATTGATAATATATAACTAATCGAAAATGAACGAGATGGTATGTAAAGGAATATGGACTACTGATACATGATAAGATGGGAGCTCGTCACTCTCTCTAACCTATGTAACAAAACGGGATTATCCTCACTCATCCAACCCACCCCAAGGCCAACTCTACGATCATCATAAACCACTGGAAAGCCCCGGATTTAGATCACTCGTATTAATCTTAAACGTTTTATACAACTGGCATACATCTCTAAACCACTGCTCACAATGATATACTTACAGCAAACACCCTTCTCCATCACGCCACTTGCCTTCATCACCACTACTACGCACCCACAGAAATATATATCTAGGAAATCCACTATCCACCTCTCATTCATCCCTTCAGCTGAAACATACATGGCTATCCTGATCTCTCAACATAAACATTATAGATAAACTAAAGCTCTAGTAATAAAAACCTGTAATAAATTGGATTACTAATGAAATACAAAAAATGGAAATGATATAAAAGAGTAGACATTAAACATGAGATACACATCAATATAAAAAATATATGCGATAAAAAATCAATGAAACTATATAATAACTATAATAAATATACAAATTTTATACCATAATAGAAAAGTGGTCATACCAATCAAAAAAATACATAAACATGATGCTACTATAATGAGATATGAAAGCACTATCTCCAAAAACGATATGATATACTGCAACTAATACCGAAATAGATAAAGGCAAGGATAGAGTAAACTCTACAGTAACCAAAATACTACCTGTAAGATAGATATGAAAAAGGGCAGTCTGATGATCAAAGATTAATACTATCAAGAACATCAAAATTGTTAATTAACATCACACTAAACCTATCCTTCATAATCTGACCTGGAAAATTATAAAAAAATTATGAGATAGGATATGAAATATAAGAAACGAAATAGTTCACAAAATTAAAAGTAATAGAGAAAATATGATAACCTGGATGGATATGTACAAAAATAAATATAACATATATCTATATTAGAATGTATAGAATAAGATATGAATAAATTGAGAATATAGTGTATGAAATAAAATCAAAAATTAGTTATATTATATATAAATGATTATAGAAAAAAGAGGATGATTAGATAATAATGAAATATAAGAAGATAATAGTATAGTGACAATATATAATCGAGAAAAACAGGACGGAAAAAATTAAAGAGAGTGACTGAAATATATTAAATAAAATAAAAAAAGGATAAATCATACTAAAGATTAAAAATATTAGCTAAGAATTTGAAGAATTCAAGATTAAAATATATGAAGAAAAAGAAGAATAAATAATATGTATCGCTAAAGATCAAATTCATAATAGATTGATAATGATAATAGGGGAAGATCACAAATAATAGTATTAAATATGGAGTGAGTTATGGAATAAATATATAGCCATCAATACGAAATAATAATAAATTACAAAAAAAAATAATGGAAATAAGACCTAAGTTCGTAAAATCATAAATAGACGTTAGAAATGAAATAAGAATAGTAGTCAATCGAGTAACAAATAATTATAATAAAATATAATAGTAATATTATAACTACTAAATAAGCAGATTCATAAAAAAATCAGAATATCATAAAATCAAATATGAATAATTAACCGTCTCCTATAATATAAAGTTAGCATTGTAATTAGGATAAGTAATTTAACAAAGAAAGAAAGAGCCTAAAAAAAATAAAAGCAATAAAAATGATATGATAGTGAAAAAAGTTATGAAATAAAGTACTCATAATGAAGAAAAGATAAATACACCAGAGGGTGCTGCATCATAATCACTGCCAACATAATACTATACCAGTCATGGATCACTCATATTTATAATACACAGAAGCTAAATAATAATTAAGATATAATCGTAAGAATTAACCACTAGAAATGAAGACCATACATGAATTAAGGAATTATAATGATTATAATAATTAAATAACGCCGAGATCTAATATATGTAAAACCAGCCACACTACAACTGAACCAATATCGCAAATGCCTATTCAAATATCAAAACAATATCGATGCACATGATATAATCTCGCTATCACTATCACAAGAAAGTATCCCTCACGATACACTATCTCACTTGCACAAATCAACCCCATTTCACATAACACGACACCCATCTAGCCACCCCACGATGCCAGTCTCCCTCTCCAGGACTGCACCATCTCCTCCCACACGAACACTCTAAATCACCTTATTCTCGCACCTCACCGCTCACTGCTCCATGTAACCACAAAATACGCCACTCACTCTCTCTAAAACCCCATTTCACGTCGACTTACGTTATTAAATCCTCCCGGCTGCCAAACCTGAACCCAACTTCGACTTCTACAAGTGAACTTAAACACTAGAACTAAATACTACCACAATTCAAGCTCTCAAAGGCTCCGTTCCAACTCGATGATTGTTCTCATCAATGGATCCTTATAAGTCCAAACATTGCTCCCTTCCCACCCATTCATACACAACCAAAACTCATTACACACACAGCACACCAACCTATTATTCGCCATTCACACATCCTCACTCACAACAATCAACCCAAACCTCATTGGGGGGGGACCTCTCCCCCTCTGTATCTCCACTAAATATTATATCTCGACAGAACCCATACAAATGATATTAAAACACTAAAGTCATATGATCAAGTAGGAAATAATTGCAATCAAATATAAATTAAGCTGTAATTGAAAACAGAAGATAAAATATAATGTATTAATCAAGATGGACAGCAAGACTAACACCTATCAAATAATAGGAAAATAAAATAAAAGACCCCAATATCAATGCGATCAGCCACACATCACGAACGTTCTACCACAGATACAGCAACATAATATAGCTTATCTCACTTTGTAAACAATACGCTGATATCAGATACCTCTATTAACCTAAATTACTGGATCCCTCAGATAAATCCGGGTATTAATCATATATAAATATATCATCAGGCAATAGAAAACTAAAACACATATGACATTAATAACTCGGAATATCCATCAAATAAACCGAAACCTAGCTACACTATAAAATACATCAATAATAAATATAGAATCACAAAACACGCTGAGTAAGTATTCATTAAAAAATTATGCATTATAGTAGGTAGATATATCAATCATAACAGTACTCTACAACAAACACTCTATAACTTAGAATCAATCTATAATATAACCCATACGAAAAAAAGCCAAAAAAGCTATAACAAACGCATGCTCGGATAAGTACAACTCTTAAACATGGAATGAGACTAATAAACTGGGCAATGTAGCCGCATCTGAGTTGTATATGCAGGATATACACTACACCGTAACCAAAATCCACCAACCCTACCTACCTATAGTACCTAATCCGTGAAAACTGACATTTGGATAAAGAAATGATAAATATAAACATATATTTAATAGAACAGGTCTCTAAATATACGAATGAGTAAACCCAAAAAAATCATCAACTAACATAATATTAATTAAAAGTCACAACCTCTCCATCTTATTGCATCATTGTGCAAACATCTATAATGGGTAGATCCATATTATATCATCACACTATGCACATACAGGCTATCACCTCGTAAACGTATAAGAATATAACTTGTATCAGCAATATATATAAACCAAATACACGTCTATCTAAAACTAAATATAACTCTAGAGTACCTCTACAGCGTATCTAACTACGTCTACTAATATGGAGTCTTAATAAATAACAAAATGAATAAATAAATATAATAAGAATGAAGGAAATAGACCTGAGCAAATAGTGGGTTAATAGATATAGGCATCGTTAATTGAAAATAAAACTATATAAAGTAGAAGATAAATATAGAAAGACGACAAGTGACATGAGCATAAAGAGCCGAAAAAGTATAAATTCCATACAATCTTGATAATACAATGGATTAGTATACAATAAAAAAACACTCATAAAACTAAATAGCGTAATGATTAAATATATAAAATAAAAATAAATGGAAATGCAGATGAGTTGAAAGATGTGAAATAAATAAATAAAATTAAGAATATAATATGACATAGTTGAAGAATCATAATAGTCTATATAAAATTATTGATGAACTAAAAGATATTACTGTCGTACACTAATAACGAATGCTAAGAGATGATGAACTAGATCTTAAGAATAGTTCATACGTAATCTTGATATATACGTTATATGTAAAATCATAAGAGCCAATGAAAATGAATACGTTTATAAATCATGATAGAACACGATAAGGCTATTAGAAATAGAAATCTGATTGGAATCTAATAGCAAAGCTTAATTCCGACTTGATGATCATTTAGATCAAGGTCTTATACATCTGGGTCGCCATGACATGTACTCATAGTTACAATATTAGTAAATATGCGATAAATGGAGACCTTTCTATAAAATGATATGCAATTTGTCAAAATGAATAACAGGCAAAACAGCAATATAATCTGAAATGAAACATCATGGCATCAACTACATAATAGACAATAATGCATTCTAATATTAATCTGCTCTATATAAGCATAATAATTAATTCCTATATCACTCTACAAATTATTCAACACTATCACTAAAATCTAAGTATTAGGATATGTAACATAAGTTATAAATTTAAACACCAAACCCCAACACTGAAGTCGTATTCTTCCATTAGGACATAATTTCACGCGACTTAACTCTCAACAAATCGACACCATTCCTGTGAAATAACACAGAATGCAAGTCAGACTTAAGTCATTCGGTCTGACAATTAGCACTAGAGCATACAAACATATATATTATATAACTCGAAACCTTTCAATCTTAGGAAAATTTTAGATCAACAATACTCCAAGTGAAAATAATAAACACTATATCTTAATAAGAATATGAGAAGCTATAACAATGAACATAATAAAGTATATACTCTAGATATGTATTAACAGTATATATGAGATAGCGTACACAACTCATGCAATCTAGTGATCTCTAACCATACGTATCTCCCTACGTGGCTGCCTATAATCATACTGATCATACACCTCTATTCTAATGCCCAAACTGGAAACATTATTGGCATCATAAAGCAATCGGACCACCTCAACACTTCAAATAATAAGCAGAATACTGGATGCCCCCCTATATAGTCACTAATCTTCATCATAGAAATCATTAGTCACTCAAGACCTATGATACCCATTACTCATCAACTTCAGCAGCTCCACAACATACTGCATGCTAAATCTCATATTGCATCAATGCTAAAGAAAAGGTAAAGATCGCTACTAACAATAGATTACTGAGTATATGATAATCCACAATTGACATCCATTTCCACACATATTACAAAATGCAGGCTAATCCCCGCGTACATATGCCATGAGAACCACTCTGGGCGCAGGCTGATGCCACAGGAAATACATATAGTATACAAATGAACTATGAAAACTTAATCATTACATAAAAATAAATATACAATCATTAACATAATAATTAGAAAATATATAGAAGAAAGGGCTAATCGGATAAATATGCTGAACTTCAAACAGTAGGATATATGTATTTAAATGAGAGTTAAAAATGAAATAAAGCTATAATATGAAAATAAAATAAAACTATAATAATGGGAGAAAACGAGTAATGATAAAACTATAATGACGGATCTCAAATATATAAGCTAAAGAATGTATATATGAAAAATAGACATCTATAAAATAATATAGTACTAAAAATATATTAATAATAAGAGACTGATAAAATGAATAAGTAACTCCAATGATCATAATAAGTAACTAAGAATAACACTAATAACAATGCATATGAAATGCATAATCTACGCAAAAATATGAGAAGTTTATATAACACATATGAAATAATAATATTAAATGAATAGTGAATTAATAAAGCGAATAAATAGTACTTAAAATGATGAGATGACTATCAAACATATAAGACTAAACCAAACAATCACAAACAATCATAATGATGCGAATCTGCATGATGGTACTGATTGATATTGGACACAAAAAAAATATGTTCAAGCATCAATTTCAACAATTAATATATATAAGAATGTCTAGTCTTAACAAAAGAATAATATCATGACAGCAAACTAAAAAAAATAATAAAACAAAATAAGAAAATATCAAAAGTTAACAATATAATAATAAACCATAATCAATGAAACCACGCCTAGCTCTAAATATTGATCACCATACACCCTACATAGCCAAAAAGTGACTTGATTCTCGAACTCCGAAACAATACCCTGCCCAATAAATATAACCATCACCAAATTTCAACCGCACCAAGCCCATTGTCACTACTAACAGGAACCCTGCACCATACTGGTAATGCCAACTAAACCTGCTATCAACGAAACGCTCAGACCCCTCTAAATCATCATATACGTAACCTAACACTATCAATAGTCCACATGGCAAAATACAAATAAGCTAATAATAAAATCATATTATTAAAAAGACGATATACTATATTCCTAAACAATACCAATACATGACATCAGTATATTATATAAAAAAAAGACGATAATAAATATAAATATATTGAGTATGAAAACAAAAAAAATTAATAAATGATACACTGATATCTATAAAACTTATAACCAGAATCAAATCAGCAACCATCGCTAAATGGATATATACCATATAGAAAATATATTATGATTAAATAAAAAAAAAATATGATGTAAACACATCACTACACCCTCACCACATATAATAGCTCACTGACGCACATGGTAATAAAGGTTGAATAACAATGAAATGGCACTACCATACACTCACTAATAATCAAGAAATATTTAAAAATCTGACTGCTGAACAATATGGAAATCTGCTGCATATAATAAAGGTCATCCCCTCCTCAATCACACAAACAATCAAATGGTGCTATCAATAAAAATATATAATGCCACAACCCAATCTGCGTACAACTAAAAAAGTAAAAATTCATCAAGAGATAATGACCCAAACAAAGCATACTAAAATCACACTACTATCGAATCCGACCCGCACTCCACACCTCACTAACCACTTATTCACACCCTCTCTCCATAAATCCCTACATACTTGAACGCTTCTCACCACTTATTCCCCCCTCATGCCAACACCACACACCCACCACAACATGCCTATTCTGTTCCCCACCCCTACCCCCACCTTCACGATTAGCAAACATACTCATGAACATGACCCACCACGACCATAACCCACCCACATATCACCGCAGCACTAACTTACACTCCCCACCCCCCCAATACACCAACCCCCAATCCATGACTCACAATCTCCCCCACCCCACCTCCCTCCCATGCGACACAGCACGAGGCAACAAATCTACCGAACACCCAATGTCTTGCCCACCAAACAACTCAACACCACACCAGCAAACTCCCCTACTCCTACCCTCCAAACCCAACTAACCAAAAACACCTACTCTCTCAATACCACTCACACCTATCATGCATACCATCAAATGACATAAAATGACAACTGAATACCACTAACACTATGACTATAATGCATCTATAAGGTACAGACGCATAGAATCAAAAATTGAATAAAAAAATAAATACACTGCGACCCTAAGGAACATGAATATCAATAAAATAATGGTAACTCATAGATTGAAGAACCATAGACCAGATACTTCATTCGATACAATTATGGAATTAACAAATATAAAAACCAAAAATACGTATTAAATACATCAAATTTATAAGTACTAAATAGTTAATGTGCTCAAATCAGCAAAAAGGGAGTATAATATTAAATCATATATCATAAAGGAAATCACAAAATGGACTTATCAAATTAACAAAAAGAAGATGAATGTGTACAATATGATAAGAATTAGAATGCAATTAGACGACCACTGATTACACCAAATAACTACATAATCGCATATGTAAACACACAATAGAAAAAAATACGATATCTATCAGAAAGTCCAGATTAAAAAGCAATACAAATAACATATGATAATAAGACCAACAACCGAAAAAATGACTCGGATGTATAAACATAAGAAAAAATAGATACACTATCTAGAAGACGACAGGAAAAAAAAAAAATATAATAAACTATAGATAAAATAAAGAAATCACACTGAAAGTAACAAATTATGCATACAGATATAACCCCTCTCCTATGATAAGAAGCACAATATACCAAGACACGATCCAAACAAAAGCCATCATTAACGCCCCTACTCATATCTAACTATAATACTCACATTTATCCTCAAATAAGATACTAGTGACGTATCAATCTTAAAACTAACTACCACAGCTTTAACTCATACAAAAATAATCTACAATCAAGAAATCATGATAAACTAATAATGGGAGAAAAGCAACACAAAATAAAACACAGTCTGAGAACTAAATTAGTGTATTTAATCCAAAAATCAATGCATAAGATACAACTATAGAAACTGAAAAATATATAAAGGTGATTGATAAGATCTACAATACTAAGACATTCAAAATCAGATAACCAACTCCATCGTCAACGAGAACAACCTACACAATGGCTATAAAAATACCACATTGTAAATATGGAAAATAACTACTAATTTGCTCCACCATAATAACAAGTGGCTAAAGAATGACTACATCTAAATGGAAAAATATATCTATAAAAGAAAATATATGTAATAATAATATGCTAATAAAATAATCAAATAGATAAAAAAAAACAGTCTATGGGAATATAAATGATAAATAGATGAAAATATATAAAATGAATATAATGATAATACATTATCATTATAAAAAAATATTAATTATACATAATTAAAAATATGCTAATTAAAAAAAAAATGTATAGTATGAATAGATAAACAACACAAATATAGAAAAAAATAAACGAACAATATTGAATAAGAGATATATAATAATCTAAATAACAGCTAGTAGAGATCGCGAGGTATGAAGATAATGAAAAATAACCCACAATCATAGAAAATAAAATGGAACAATCAAAAATCAAGAAATAAATTTACAAACATATACATATCATAAAACAGTAAAAATAATGATAGTAAAAGAGCACATAACATATATATAAAAAAATAAATTACAAAATTGATATACGCAATAATCACAGTGGTAAATAATACATCGATACTCTCACCTCACACTTATATAATACCATGGCTTATAAATCGCGTCTGATAATATAAACTAATACAACAACGCAAAACCATCCTAAACGCAATAAAAGGAAAAAAACTAACTACAACACTAGCTAAAACTAAGTTGAAAAATAAAAAAAATCACCAAACAATCTACAAAAAAATGATAATAATACACCCATTCATACCATAACCACATAATACAAAGTGAAGACGACTCGATCCTGCCAATAGTATATCCTTCATAATCCTTCACAACAACTCCACTACTATTGCCCCTCCCACATCCTCCACACACAACACCATAACAAATGCAACTCTCACACCCTACCAAATACATCAACCTCACACCGTACATCAACATTCAAGACCCTACTACCACATGATGGCCTAAGCCCGCGCCCACATCTTCCACTGAAAACCCTTGAACAAACTAATAAAAAACGACCATAGCAATCACGCCTAAAATACCCCGCGATCGCAATAAATCCTACAGCAGGACTACTATATTCAAATAACAACTAGAAACTTCACCTACTCCATACAGAGAAGTGATACGCATTCATACCTAACGACAAACTATACCTAATCAAGACAAATCCTAGTGAAAATTTGAATTGTCCACACAAATTACCACCACCAAAGCCCACATCACTCCCCCTACCAACATAACATACGACACTTCCATGGCACCCAACGCCTTAACTGCTCACCACAGGAGCGCCTCCCCTACACCGACCCCTCCCACCCACACAACCCTCATCATGTATCTCCCATTACTAACAATCACTCCCTCCCCTACATAACCAACGAACAAATCTCTCACACCATACTCAAAATAAGTCATCATAACATCTAAAACTGGTAGTCGACTCAACCCACTTACAATCCCCATGTACCTACGGACACCTGTCCCATCTCAACCCCTATAATACATCACTAATAATATTACATCTTTTGAGACACTCAAGAATAACCCACTGGATACGAATAAAACTCCTATGACGTAAAGACGACCCCCACATCTCTCCCACCACCCACCCCACCATCAACACACAGCCCCACACTCGCTCCGGCTCCCGATGCAACCACCTCGCCACCCACACTACATCCCCCACCCACCACCCCTCCCCCTCACATTCACAACACAACTCACCCATGACCCACTCACATAGCACCTCCCACAGCCCCCACACCCTTCTCCAAGCACACCCTCCACACCCCAATCCCAAACACATCCCACCCACCCCACCGCTAGCAACATGCAACCGTCCCCGACCACACCCCTTCTCACCCTTACACACCCAAAACCCGCACACTTGTCCCCATGCACCCCCAGCACACTCCAGCAGCTCCACACGCCCACACCCACCCCCCCACTATAACCACCGCCGCTTGCTCGGACCCACCATCCCAAGTCACTTGCCCCCTCCCAATCTCCACATGGCCCCATCACTCACACATACACGCAACCTACACTCTCCACTCCCACACACACCACGAAATCTACCAGTACAACCCTTCACAAACTACCTCCTTCATGCAACTCCCATCCACAAACGTCTCAATCTGAACCCCCCCCCCTCCCACCCACCACCCACCACCCCACTCCCACCCACCCCACCCCACCCCCACACCCCCCCACCCCCCCCACCACCTCACCTCCTCCACGACACTCTCCCCCCCACTCCATCCAACTCCCACCACCCCTCCACCAACCCCCCCACCCCCACCGCCCCAAACCCACCCCCCCAACCCCCCCCCACCCTCCCCACCCACCCACCCCACCCCACCCCAACCCCCACCCCCCCCTCACCCACACCACCACCCAACCCACTCCCTCCCCACCCCCATCCCCCATCACCCACACACAAACCCCACCCCCCACCACTCCCCCCCCCCACACCCACCCCCCACCCCACCCCCCCACCCCACCCTCCCAGCAACCCCCCCACACCCTCCCCCCCCCAACCCACCCCCCACACCACCCCCCCACCCCCCACCACCCCAACCCACCCACCCCCCCCACAACCACCCCCCCCCCCCCCCCCCCCCCCCACCCACCCACCCACCCCCCACCCTCACCACCCACCCACCCCCCACCAACACACCACACACCCACACCCACCCACCTCCCACCCCCCCCCACCCCCCCCCCCCACCCCCCCCCCCCCCCTCCCCCCCCCCCCCCCCCCCCCACCCCCCCCCCCCCCCCCCCCCCCCCCCCCCCCCCCCCCCCCCCCCCCCCCCCCCCCCCCCCCCCCCCCCCCCCCCCCCCGCCCCCCCCCACCCCCCCACCCACCCCCACCCCACCCCCACCCCCCCCCCCCCCCCCCCCCCCGCCCCCCACCCCCCCGCCCCCCCCCCCACCACCCCCCCCCCCCCCCCACCCCCCCCCTCACCTCCCCATCTGCAACTGTTTTTAACAACCAGGCTCGCGTTTAGTTTTTAAATTAAAACTTTCCTGTACTGCACGACAAAGAGCTGCACACACACTGCTCAACTGCTCAAAACAGGAATCTAACAAAACACCTCGTAAAAACACAACCAAGGTGGAATCACACTTGTGCATCGTGTGTGAAGCTGAAAACATGAACTACACAGGCAACATGAAGTCAAATCAGCAACATGAAGTCAAATCAGCAACATGAAGTCAAATCAGGAAGCGGTTACACTTACGAGAGCAGATTCTTGACATTCGCCGTTGTTACCACTTATACAACGTCCCAGCTGAGATGCAACAATAGTCCAAAACACACACAAACAGAGAAATACTGACACATCTGCACCTTCACTCAGTGTTTACCTGCCAGAGGAAGAACAGTTGCTGAGTTGAAGACGTCTCACACGAGAAGACAACCCCCTCTGAGTGTGGCAGGAGAACACAGGGACGCACAACGAGCCTCTCACTGTATATTGCCATATTGATTATTTGTCCCGACCCCCGTGCGCTCTCCTAAACAATGACAAACACGCTACAACTTGAAACGCGTCCACCTTTTAAATCTCAATCAGGCCGTCAGATAATCGGAGGCCCGGTCGATTGTTGTCTTCAGTGCTCGTCTGGGACTTCTGCTTCAGCTCGTCTCAGATCGAAACTCACAAAGTGAAGGTAATGGAATCAGAGAGAAGGAGGAACGGTCCTGGAACTTCTCAAAGAAAGAGTCTCCATCATTCATCCTTTAAAAAGTCATGAGCGTGGGTTGATATGATACGATCTGTACTTTCTCACAGGAAAGTCAATGAAAGCACACAAAGTAAGACATGCTGCAAAAAGCCTCTGAATGCACAGAAGTCCTTTAGCACACAAAGACTTCATCTCACTCAAGCATGTAATGTGACCCTATGAGGTTTCTCTCTTTCAGGGTTTGCGTGTGCAGCTTCTTCTTCTTCTTCTGTGTCATATGGGTTCTGTAGATGCACAGAGACAGGAGGGAGGGAGGTGGGTGACATGTGGTAAACGCCCTGAACATTTCGCCAGCAGCATCTGAGTGGGAGGGAGTGGGAAATAAAGGGAGCTACTGCAGCCTCAACTGTCAATGATGATGTTTGGCCCTTTATTTTTAATATCATATATATATATATAGTTATATATCCTGCTATTGTAAAGAAAGCAGATAAACATGTTTTCCAAAGTGTCAAACTATTACTGCTGCCACTAAAATATAAGCCTTCTGAAAACAGAAATGATGTTTCAGTAATTTACCTCCCACATCTAAACCCTGTTGAATCCACATTATCATTAAGTTTGATTGATGTCCTTATTTCCTGCAGCAGCATGTGGACGATCTGGTTTCAGAGCAGCTCTCTAAAGGCTGAAGGTGCAGAGAGAAGCTGCATCATAATGTTCTTCAGGGACACGGGATCGTCATGGCTCTGCAGCAGGCACCAATCACTGTCACATGGAAACAGAGCTGAACCAGCGGTCGGCACGACACAGAAGACAGAGCGCCGAAACACACCGATTCAGAAACTGGGTCTGCAGCGCCTGGTCGGACGTGGTGTGAAGAAATGCTACTTTAAACTGGGACAAATATAAGATAAATAATTTTATAGGTTCCTATGTTTTAAGAAGGAGTGATTGGACGTGTTGTCTTCAGTACTGTGGATCAGTGGCTGTATTTAGCAGATTGTTAATATTGATCAAACAAACATTTACTGGCTCCATCTCCTCAGGTGCTTGGTTTAATATTTCTAGACAAGACAAGTGATTTAAATGCATCTCAATGAGCTCTGGATATTCTTCATACCAAACAGCGCATAAATAATCAATAATTGAGAATAATTGCAGCCCATAACTCTGTATATACAAACCAGAGTATGGATTAACAGAGAGACAGAGACCGACTGAGAATGAATCTCTGTTTAGTTGTGTTTAGCTGCTCCATATACATCATAAGGGAGTGACATACAGACACGCCCTTATTTGTCTTAGTCTGGCTGCAGCTTTGTTGCCACCCTACAGTACAGGGTACATAATCCATAATGTGCTGTACATTATGTCCTCAGCCATGACACAGCACTCTGCCCTCTACCCCCCCCACCAGACACAGTAAGGCTCTCTCCTGCCTCTCAGACGCAGGAGGGAGGGTGTCGACCTTGCTGCCTATTCGTCTGTGAACGCTGCTGTGTGAGTGCATTGTCCCCGTCTGAGAGGTGACACCAGGTGGATCTGCAGCACGGACACGGGGAGGACTTCATCAAGCGAAGCCCCGGACGCGGGTCCATGTTAGAGCTGACAGGCGAGCAGATGCTGTTACAGGCTGCGGTGACCTTTCAGTCGGTCTGACAATATTAAATAGGCGACGGCAGGAGATAGTGTGAAGTGACAGAACCCTGCTGCTTCTGCTGTGAACATTTTGCACCTTGCTGACCTGCTGACACTCAAAAATCACAAGGACAGAGTAGTAAAGAGTGAATCCAGTCATTATGAAGGGAAACGTATATTATTATACATAAATATCCATTAAATGTACATTAAAACTGCTCACAGAAAGATCCGTCCTGGAAACAATGTGTGTGAGTGACAGGTTTCAGCTGACGCTAATACGAGTGTGTCAAATTCAGTTTTCAGAGCTCCAGCACTTTTCAAGGTTCGAGGTAAAAGAAAGGATTTAATATCACATTCTAGAGTTTGAACAGAGCCGATACAGATTCGTACAGGGAGATGAAGTGAGATTATAATCACAAACACTCGTTTTGTTGAATGTAAGCGAGTCTCTTGCCAAGCGGAGCTGACTGAGGTGTCGGGGGGGACGTCTGAAGGGGCAGGACGAGTGCCAGCTGCAGCAGGGACATGATGACCCAGCCTGACGCCACCTGACTTCCTATTCTGCGTCCTCTCTGTCAGCGGTGAGGTCGCCGTCCATCCATAAACCATCCTGCGAGACGGGGCCAGCCGCTCAATGCAGGCTGACCCGAGGTCAGTCAAATCTTCCGACTAATGATTCTGGCTCTGAGAGGAGATGGACGGGTGGACGTGGATTTCATCGGGTAGTTTTCTCTGTGACAGTGTTCCTGTGAAGACGAGCAGTCGCTGACCTTTGCCCCGCGTCCTTCAGCACCTACTCATGCGTGTGTGTGGCTCAGGGCAGCGCTCCTCTGGGGGAGTCGACACAAACAGACCAGAACAGGGTCGCTCCTACCAGAGGGAAACATGCCTTGCTCTGGAAAGAGCCGGGTATTGAACCAGGACACCGATGGTATCAACATGTGGCACCGAATGATCAGATTCATTATCTCCTTCATTTAATTGCAGATCAGATTCCTAATTAATATAATAACACAGGTAACTTTGAGACATGAAATTGTTTAGTCCAAGTTTTGGGCACTTTCACCTATTTCCCAGGATATAATTCATGGATCCTAATAAATATCTATGAAACGATATCTATAGAGTGAGCTGCTCTTCTGCTTATGCAAGTTCAAATATTTCCCATCATAACTATACAAAATAAACACATCTCGCACACATAATTAACATAACAAACCTGCTTACTGTAGCATATTGAATTACTACACACTTCTCTCTCTCTTTCTCTCACCAGCCCTGTTTGTCATAGGCCGATTAGCCACCAGGAGAAACCCCGCCCACATATGGTGAACGGTCGACCGTCAAAAAAGTGACATCGAGTGCAAACTGCGGCGACTGTGCCAAGCCCCGCCCCCTCCTGCTGAGGATGGTTAAAACCTCCAGCTGTGGGCGTGTCCCTGTGACGGGCAGGCGGTTCTCAGAAGGGCAGGCAGAACGTCCACACATAAGAACATGCTGTGTGCGTGTGTGCTGTAACCGGCCTCCCTGGCCTCTCGCAATAATAAGCCCTCACCGACCTGAGCTGACCTGAGTCCAAGTCCCCCCCCCCATCCCCTCTCCCCCCCGCTGCCGCCACAGACAGAATCTAATCCGGTGGGAAACTCTGACGCTCTATAGGCTCTTTACCGGCCCAGGACTGTGCAGTAAATAAGGTTAAACAGGTTGAGTGAAGAAGTTCTGTGGCTCACAGGGCGGCTGACGATTTGGATCCACAATCACTAGGATCAGTGAGTATTTCCCAAACAGCCCCGATTTGAAGTGGTAATAGATATCCTGCTAAATCAATGCTGGCAGGGATGAAAACAAACAAACACAGTACAGTAAATAAACTGTAGTAGAGACGCTCGCCTCCCCCGTCAGCCCAGAGACATCCAGGAGCTTAGCTGCAGCTTGATGAGCGCACGGCAGCCAAAGTTTCCCAGCTGATCTGGACCGGCTTTGACTTTGTCCTAAGTTCAAGCCAATTCCCTCCCTCCCCTCCCCTCCCTCCCCTCCTCCCTCCCCTCCCCTCTTCCTCTCCTCGCCAGATAAGCACAACAACATTGGAGTAGAGGCCTGGCGGGGGGAACAGGCCGCCGTCTGACAGGCAGCAGGAAGCAGCGTCAGTCCTGGCAGCCTCGGACTCTGACCGGCCGCTCTGCCAAGTCCTCTGATTGAGCTCATATGCCGTGTTCCTTTTTTTAAAGCCAGAGAATCGCCTGCGCTGCCAGTCGGGGGGGGGGAAACAGAGTCTGAGTAGCTCACACTTGAGAAGCATCCTCAAGTCGAGGCATCTGCATTCTTCACGCTTTTATTCATCGCCCCGAGCAGATTCATTTACCCACGAGATGTCGTCCAGTCGACTCAGGACAAGTGTCTCGTCTTTGAACAGCAGGAGTTTTGTGAAAGCGACCGTGAAGCCTCCCTCTTGATTTAGTTCTATTAGTAAAAGAGCTAAATGACTCATGGAGCCAGTGGACCACATGATACATGAAGTTGTGCTGCTGGCCTTTCACTGACATCCTCATCCCAGTGCGTCACATCAGCCACGGGGTATATATATAACCCTATCTTTACTTCTGAGGACTGTAACGAATCAGTTTCATAACGATGTCATCTCAATGACATTTATAGTCGTATGATGACGAATGATGTCGATGTTAATAAGCCATAGACTGTGAGAAATATTGCTATGTATACTGTATGATGTCATTTTGTGAATTCATATTAGTATGATGATGTAATGATCATAAATTAGGTCGTGTCTATGGTGCTATAGGATTCTGAGAAACCTTCAACTATGCATGTTGTCATTTTCTGACTCCTTCAGGCCTGGTTATTTGTGGAGACATCTTTTTTATATATTTTTTTTTACATCTGTTCCAATAACAATAACTCAAATCGTCAGAAACTGCTGAAAACACAGAGTCGGGAATCGGAGAGAACGACAATAAATCACTTCCATAAAGGGCTGGAACCATGCAGCTGTTAAAATACGTTCTATAAGTAGTAATATAACTGATGTAGGATCTGTTCTCTGTATCGACCGATGCACCGAGGGGAGGGATTGGAATCTGTATCCGTTAGGGAAAGATGACAACTGGAATATTGTTGATATTTTGTTGACATTGACCTTTAGACAGATCAGATCCAAATTTAATATTTCCCCAAAAATCCGACCATGTGTTGTTAGACAGGGTAAATAAACCACTGCCTGCTTCCAGCTCACCAGGCACACAGGGGGGGATATGTGTGTATAACACCATCAGAGCCAAACTTATATCGCCCCGCCTTACAGAAAACGTGATGCCGTTCACATTGTACATAATTGATGGCTCAACATATGAGCTTCGATGTTTCTGCTGGATCAGGTTCCCCCCGACAGAGACACGCTCCTCATGGAGTAACTGTACGCTCGTCCCTTTGTGCTGGAGAACCGGAGATGTGACAGCTACACCGATCAAATCTCTGATAAACTGGAAACATTTATATACAGTGAGAGATCAGGAAACCAACTGCTTCTCTCTCTCTCTCTCTCTCTCTCTCTCTGTGCTGGTGAGCCGGTCTGTTCGTGGCCTGGACATCTGATAATGGTTTTATGAAGGATTGTGCACTGGCGGATCAAAGAGCTGATGCAGTCGTTTGAAAGATATGAAATAAGTTTATAGAGCAGTCGCCAGCTGGAGAATGATGAAGGCGAGTCAGGTCTGTTGTGTCGACCGGAGAATCTGACATGTTCAAATACAGCCGGTTGTTCAAAGACACGTGTCAACAAGCAAACAGGCCTGGGAACATGTGTGTGTGTGTGTGTGTGGGGGGGGGACTGAGTGATGCAACACCACCGACGGTGATGTAACAGGATTTCACATGTTTCACTCATGTCAGGGCGTTGATTGTGTTGTTCTGATCTGATTTATCAGGAGCTAATTAGCTGCAATGACAGAATCTGTTTGAGCTGCTGAGAAGTTACAGTGGTGATGAGCAACTCTAAGATTTTAATGACAATCAAACATATAAAACATTATTAAAAGCTTCACTATGTAACTTTGACTGATTAACAGTATCAGATGAGTTGAGTGGAGCTCTGACTGCGTCGTCCCACAAACTGAAACACAACTGAACACTGGCTATTACCCAGAATCCCCGGCTTCCTGGACCTGAAGAGCTGCCTCACCTACAAGTCCAATGAACTCTGCTCAGGATTCTTCATAATGTAAAAGTTTTCTGAGGTAAACGCTGGTTTTAAATGACTCCTGAGTCTTTTAATACTGTTCTATAGTTTAACATCGCTCTTCCACTTGCTTGTTTATGACCATTCTCCAAATTCAAAGTCACTGAACCATCAAACTAAATTTTGAAGATGCTATTTTAGGTAAATAGTTGTATTGTGTTTCTTTAAGATTTGTAGCTCACTGCCAGGATCCAATCTGATGAATGTAGATTTGTATCTGTGGCCAATGTTTGCTGATCTCCAGCTGTTTCTGGGTTCTCCTGCTTCCTCGGTGGGATTTGAAAAAGTTTGTGTTTTATTAATGTTTTAAACCCTAAACATCAGAACACAGTGGACACAGCAGGTTGGTGCTAAAAGCATTTTCCTTCGCTGCCGTTCAGCGGTCACCGTGTTTCATGAATGTAAATCACGTAGCTGGTTCTGTAGGACGATGATGTCTGCCGTTCTCTATCCCACCTACAAAGCTCTGATTTGTCAATTGTTTCTGTAGCTGGGGAAACAGTCGTCAATGAGCACAACACCACAGCTATTTGAATAGCTGAATAATTTGGAGTCGTGAAACAGACGAGCTTTGTGTGCGATGCCCACAAACAACACACACACTGCCACAAGCAGCTCTGAAGGGCGACTCCACTGCAGACGCTGCATCTCATTGTGTCATATAACAATCCTGGAGGAGTTTTCAAGTTTGAAAAATGGGAAATAATACTAATAGTTTGATTTGCAAACAAGTAAGAGGAGGTCGACTGAACTGTGATTGGCTTTCGAGGAGCTCAGACTGAAGAGACACACTTTCCTTTACATGAGAGGAACAGAGGGATTAGTGCAGGTTTACCAGCTGAGAGCAGAAACCAGTGTCAGGGTGACAGAGGACGTTGCACTGACAGAGGGCTGGTTAACACACACACACACACAAAACACACACACACACACACACACACACACAATTCTAATACACCCTTCCATCTCAAAGGGTTGATGCCTTTTTGTGTAACTTTAAATTGCTGCACAGCCATTAAATAAAATATGTAAGGTGATCACTAAATCTAGATATAAAAAACTAAAAGCGCATGAAGATCCAGAATTCAAACGTAACCACCACAGAGGTGATTTCCATATTTATGAATTTGTGAAATTCGATGCAGATCCAACTAAACCAACGATGACTGTGAACAGAATTTGTCAGGACCGGACTAAGTGTTAACATGCACAGTCCGATTCTGCAGCAACACAAAAAACAGCATGAACAATATTAGGTTCCAGTTTGGAACACGACATGGAGAAGAACTGGGCGAGATGTGAGGGAGCTGGCCGGGGCCGCGAACAGGCAACACAAACACATCCGCTCTGCACATGTGTGTGTGTGTGTGTGTGTCCCGCCCCGGGGCCCCCGCCCTGAGAGGAGCCACCAAACTGTAAATCTGAACCAGACCAGATACAATGGACCAGCAGAGATGCTCGCTGCAGAGGGGTGCAGGACGGGTCCGGGGCTGAAGGGGTTAAGGATGGCGCCACAGACAGACTCACTAAATCACAGGACTAATGTGCAGCAGGCTTGTCGTCGGAGCGCTCACACATGCACACAAACACTTGATAGCGTCTTGAGCAGCTCTCTACAAGCTCTGTGTTGTGTAAATAAAGCCACATTAAAGCTCAGCACAGGGACCGATGACAGCTCAGCAGAACTTAGCATCGCACTGCGCCAAATGCAATAAAAACAATTAAAGCCAATTGTTAAAGGGCGTGTTGGGGCCAGACAGAGGGGATGAGAAACTGAGACAGAAGGGTCACAGAGAGGTGGAAGGAGGCAGACTCCGCCGAGGACAGGAAGGACAGATAGAGAGAAGCAATCCTAGATCCAACTAAGCCTTTGGCTCCGAGACAGACGACATCTGTGGAACAAATTTTTCTCCACTTCACATTGTTTTTTGGGAGGTTTTTACTCTCGTAGCTTCTCTATTCTCCAAAAGGAAAAGCAGAGCCGGGGTAAACTCCGCAAGAGAACACACAAAACTAGAAAAGAGTCCAAAACTAGATCTAGGCTACCGAACGCAAAGTGACGCACGTGTAAACACAAATATCAAACAAAACTGGTGCACGCTCCTTCTGAGGCCTCGTGACCTCCTGAATATTTAACACTGTTACTTAGATTAAAAGCAAAAAGCTGTAGAGCCCTAAATAACAGCAAGGCTGAAACTAGTTTACACAAAAAAAACATACGCTGGATAATTCATGAGTCTTGGAAACACTTTACCTCTGCTGAGTTTTCAGAGAACTGGAGAATTACCTTGTTCTTCATCTTGTTAACTTCCTTCCCTGGATTTATCCATCAGGGGCCAAGCACAAGCTCTAATTGAATTGCTATACTTTAATATCTGATTCATATTCTTGTGTGGGGCCGTTTTTGAAAAATTATTCCAAAGATGAGACTTGTGATAACAGGAAGGTAGAGGGAGAGTGACGTGGGTCTAGGAAAAGATGGTTAAACGCCGCTGGTCAATTTATCAGGTAATGACGAAACAAGGCAAACGGGCGAAAAGGAAAGAAGGAGCAGAGAGGGAGGAGGGCAGAGGGAGGAGGGTAGAGGGAGGAGGGTAGAGGGAGGAGGGGAGAGGAAGGAGGGTAGAGGGAGGAACGGCAGAGGGAGGAACGGCAGCGACAGGAGGCGAGAGCGATCCAACAGTCAGCAGAAAAAGGCCTCGTCTTGGGACAGGTTGTCAGAGGTCTGATTGTCAGCTCTCTTTCTGCACACACACACACACACACACACACACACACACACACACAAACACACACACACCAACACTCCCGGGGGTCAACATGTGGGGTGACAGACGCCGAGCGAGGGGGCCCCGGGCGCTGTAACAGTCTGTAGTTGATTTAGGATTTTTGAACACGGGCCAAAATTCCTGAAGGAACACAGTAAGCAGGGGGCCGGCCATAAAAACCCAAGCCCAGGACTGGTGTGTAGAGGAGGAAAAAAGAGGAGGAGGAGGAGGAGGAGGAGGAGGAGGAGGAGGAGGAGGAGGAGGAGGAGGAGGAGGAGGAGAGGAAAAAGGGAATGTGGTGAATATAAAATAACTGAGTGTGTGTTTGTGTGTGTGTTAGAGAAAGAGAGAGAGAAAGGGAGAGAGAGATAGCGTCGACATGCTGGAGAAACAAGACTCTGTGAAATGGGGGATTTCCAAATGGGAGCATTGGGGTTGCAGTGTGTGCAGAGTGTGCAGTGTGTGCAGTGTGTGCAGTGTGTGCAGTGTGTGCAGTGTGTGCAGTGTGTGCAGGGAGCGAGTCAAATGTGTGTATGTGCTTGTGTGCATCGCTGCATGTCGATATATGAAGGGATATTTGAAGGAGTGTTTTTTTCCAGCTATGACCCCAAGGTGGAATCAGAGCAGAAGAGGGCAGGTCGGGGTCGAGGGGAGTGAAAGCAGAGCAGGGGAACAATGTGAGAGAAGTCAGAGACGGATGAGAGGAAACGTGGAAGTTTATAAAAGTGTGTTAACGTGTCGTTTGAGAGGACGAGGTGTCAGCTGAGGATTTAGCCTCGTCAAGCTGGAGGTCTCTGGAGGAAATCAAACATCTACGGTTCTTCACACAGTCTGAAGAACCAGGACTGAGACGGATTCAGCCTGAGAGAGGCTCAGAGGTGACGGGACTCTACTTTGGGGGTAAATGCTGTTTAGAAAGAGTTCAGCCTTTTATAGTTATTCGTGTATTGTAGGCCCCTACTCAAGTATTTGTCTAAGGAATGAGGACTTATGTAAAACAACAATACGTCTACGAGCTACAAGTACCTTTCTTCCATCTATATGCATTCCACCTTTATCTGAGGCTAAGCAAACAAAGTTCCCTGCCTTCATTCATCGGTATAATCCCTTTTGTAACCTATTGTAACCTAGAGGGCAAACTATTTGTGTGAGTACTTTCTAAACTCCTCCTGAGAGTGAGTCACCCACCGCCGGGGTTCAGCCTCCTCTGGTTTCTCCTGCTCAGCCACCAGAACACCAGCCTCGGTGAAAGATTCACCAGGAAGCTTCCTGCAGCTCACACACACAAATAAATACATGGAAATCAACATCGTACGACACTCTGATGAATCATCAACAATCTGTGAGGAGTTTGCATGTTTCCTCCAGGTGTTTCAGCTTCGCCCTGATGGCCCATACGTGTGAATGGTTGTGTGTCTCAGCGACCTGTCAAGGGTGAACCCGGCCTTTTGCCCAATGCCGGTTATGGTTGTTTGGATAATCGATGGATGGACGTTAAGCATTGATTAACTGGTAGTTATTGAGTTTTCAGTATGATCCTATTGGTTCCTGGAGATCAGGACAGTCTCTTGTACCAGTAACCAGGACCAGAGTCGAGTCCCAGTGACTAATCTGGCCCTTAATCAGTGGGTGTGTCGGTTTTCATTACTCTCTATCATTTATCACTTCTGAAGTGAGAGTCAGGGGGTGAAGAGTGAAGTGCAGGAAAGGGACTGCTGCCGGTGTTCGAGTCTATTCAGAGTCAGACCTGCAGTCCGCTTCAGAACAGGTCTGACAGTCTGCAGATTAGTCCTGTACATTCTTTTTTAGCATGCTCTCGATTTGACGGTGATGGTTTTCCACACTGCTTGGATGCAAGTTGGGAAAAGGTAACACAGACAACGTGACCCAGAAAACCATTCTTTCGAGATTATGCCACAAACAAAACAGACTCGAAAAACCACTTAACTATTTAGCCATGTACACAACAGTCAGAATTTACTCACGAGAGCCACAAACGCACAATCGAGAGCTCAAAACCAACCAAGGTCTTTTGCCAAATCGCAGCATATTGCAAAGACAGAAGAATGTAACGTTTAGCATCAGAAACTTATGATGAAAAGTTATGAATAGGAAAACATCTCCATGGGGACGGGTCTGTTCTAAGTGTCCATGTCGGCTCGTGTTCAAACTCGATGTCTGGAGAGTTACTCTACAATCCCATGGATTTGAGGAAGAACCCAACCTCATCCTCCCTTTAACATGTTTCAACACTAACACACGTAACACCAACATGTTCCTCTACACACAACGAGGAACGTGTGCTGTATTTGCTGAGCTGACACAAGATTCTCCGACAGACCTCCATGGTGGTGTCAGCACGGTTAACCTATATGCCTGAGAGCTATTCAACCCAATGAAAATCATAAAAATACATCAAGTCCTGAAACCCAAGCTCCTTAACACATAAATCAGAAAGTTGTGGTTTTTAATTCTGTCCTTGGCTGTAGTTTTGTGTGTTCCTTGGTTTTTCCCTCAGTCTTGACTTGCAGGGATCCTTCAGCAGCTCTAACAGGCTCCGTGAGTCTGTTTCACACCGAGTCCCTTTTTTCTTCCTCTTTATCAGCGCCTTCTATTTATAGCACCTTTACTGCAGTGGAGCGCGGCTCAGTACAGTATGTTCCATAAAACACAGGCCTCTCCTGACCACATCCCCGGGCATGCCTCTGCATTCGTCTCCCACTGCCACATGCAGCACGCAGCAACACATATACAGACACACACTGTACTTAAATGGACTCCTGCAGCCTTGGGCACGCACGCATAGACAAAGATACACACACCAACAGACGTGACAAACACGCCGACACCGATCAAGGACACAATTATTAATGCTTATTAAGTAGATGCAGATGCATTTTATTTATCCCACACACATGCACAGACATGCAAACGCACACTCATGCAGGTAGGGAAATGTAATCTCTGCTTTTGACCCATCTGTGTGCGGGACACACAGAGCAGTGAGCGACCATGTACAGCGCTCGGGGAGCAGATGTTGGAGGAGTAAGGTGCCTTGCTCAGGGGCACTAGACAGGGTCTAGAGAGACTCTTGGATTTTTGGGCAGATCAATCCAGGTTCGTCTTGTTGTTGTCTTTCCGTGGAATCGAACCAGACGAACCAGAGACCTTCTCTGCCCATAGTCCAAGTTTCTGCCACTAGACCACCGCCTCTCCTTACATACTTATGCCATACAAATAAAGACGGAAATAGACACACAAAAATTCACACCAGGACGAGGTGTAGGAATACATCACTACACAAATCACACTAAATGAAAACCTGCAGCAATCCAATGATTTGTGGAGAGTTCAGTAAATATATAAACAAACAACAAAGCAAGACTCGATGTCAGTGAATGCCCTTTTTTAGTTTGTTGATATTATTCTACATTATTTAGGTTGAAGTAATAAGTTGATATATTCTTTAAGTCAAGTTCACTTGTTCCAGGTCATTATTAAATATTGTTAACTTGAGAAAACCAAAGATTTAAAGACAACATCTTGAACTGGGACATTTTCCACAACACAATATCAAATAAATGAAAAATAATAATCAGTAGGTTGTTCTAACAGTCAGCAGGCAGCTTACCTTATGTTTCCCCACATACAAGCAGCAGGAGTAATTTTGACAGGTTCAGTATCTTCGCTCGACTCCACTTGAAAATGTGTCACGCAGGAGGAGCCAGGGCTCAAACCCAACCTTACACCATTAATAGCCAACCCGCTCTACCACCTGGGCCACTCAAAGAAGAGGCCTGCAGGATTCGTTTCAAGATTAAATTGAGATTATTTACTGAGAACGTTCCTCCTGCTGGGAGACGAGGAGCTGTCAAAGACTTGATTGATGTGACCTCAGCAGCGCTACTCAGACTGAGGCGGCGTGTACAGGGGTTAAAGGTCAAGTCTGAGACTATTTTCCTGAGAGCGCGGCATATTTAACATTGAGTTTTTATTTCTGGCTAAAAAACAATGTATATTTAGATGTTTAATTTGAGTTCATAATGTTCAAACAGCATTCAAATCCAGAGGAAAGATAAATACGAGTCCCAGACCTCTCCGACCAACAGTCACACACCGAACACAGCTTCTAACAGCACTTGAAAACACACACAAACACACACACACACTCACACAAGAGGTGTGAGTCAAACCACACTGGCAGAGTTTCAGCTAAACTCACCTTGACAGACTTGGCTTGGGTTTCACACACGAGGTGCTTTGCCAAAAGGCACGTGGGCAGTTTATGTAATCGAGGTAAATAAAGCTGAGAGCTCACCCGTCATTTGAGACTAACACGCCAGATAAAATGAGTCATATCTCTGGCCTCCTGCATCGCTGGGAAATTATTAATGACATTCCTCATGAGACTAAAGCTCACGCTCGATTAACGTCCAACCACCGATCGAGCTGAGTCAAGGTGTGAAGTTTCAAAGAACACACAACCTGTGTGCTCACAGTCATGCAGGAAAGAAAGAAACAGTCCCACTATGGCTCTGAGGAGTCGTGGCATGTTGAAACCAGCCCACGAGTTTGCAGAATTACATCTTTAATGAGAAGGTGTAGATCACGGCTCACTGATCTGGAACTCGTCCAAATTCGGCACAAGAAGCAGACTGATGCATTCCTGCGCCCATCCCGTCTCTACCTGCTGGAATGAGTCTGAGGGGGGGGAAACATACTGTACATGTTTGTGCACACATTCAGCTGTGTGCGGGTGGGGGAGGTGGTTTGTGTGTATGTGTGTGTGCACATTTATATCTGCAGCAAACTGCACCCAACCCCTACTCTAAACGAATCGCCTCTTCCCTCGTCTGTCTTTAATAGTGAGCATGTAAAGGGACAGAAACTCCCCCGAAACTATTCCACATGCCGGCGTAAAACTCAAACCAGACTGCGCCGAGTGGATCGAGCCGAGGTTCAGACCACGTGGAGAGAGCTGAGAGAGAGAGAGAGAGAGAGCGTCCAGTGTACGAGCGAGCAAGCGTTCCTCTAACCCCCGGGCATTTAATACTCCTCGCTCTCCCCCCGCCTCTACTGGAGTCCTCCAAAGTTCACTGGGATTGTGCAGCGGAGGAGTAGGAGCGAGCGGGGAAGACTGGAATACTTGTGGCCAAAACAACAAAAGAGCTGGAATGCCCTTCTCCAAACTGCCCACTAGTCTCCGTCCAGTCCTGCCCTCTCTTTACCCCCCCCCCATGTTTCTCCTCTTGGCCCCCTCCAGGAGGAGAAGGTTCTCTGGTCCTGGTTATGGACATGTTTGCTGTATCCACTGCTCTGTGCTCTGTGTTTACAGCAGATTGAATGTTATAAACATGCTGGATATATTCATGGCTTTTGTTTTTTTTTCCCCGAGTTGCCCCTGAACACAAAGACGGCCTTTCTCTGTCGGGAGGGAGCTTTGAAATTAACACCAACTCTTTAAACCCATTCCCCCTCCGTGGAGATTACCGCTCGGCACAGATCACACTATCAGATCACACTCACCGCAGATACACACACACACACACACACACACACACACACACACACACAGACACACACTGCTTGTTACTTGTGCTCCCTCAATGCATGTGCAAGCGAGTGACCCACTTTCCCTTCAAACGAGCTCTACTGTACAGCGCTGCTTATCCGGCAGGCTGATGTGTAACTCATTAAACTTGCAAAGCAGCAGACACGCAGCTTTTTTCTGTCCTTAGCATGAGGTGAGAGACACTGTGAGGTCTGTGCCATACATGTTATCTTTATCTTCTAATCCTATACAGCTGAACCCTGACAGGAGGGGAGAGCACAACCAGCCAGGGCACTATGTAACAAGACTTTGAACCTGTTCTTTTCCTTTATGCATGTGGATGGCGGCGTGCAGGCAGACCGGACTGTATGTTATATACATACATGTGGAGCGGGGCAACTGTGCGAGCAGGAACTTTGTGTGTTCTTATCACTCCCTGCTGCACCTGTTCTGAGCCTCAACTGACACCGCCTCGGGGAGAGATTAAACCGAGTGAGAGGAGACGCTACCGCAGACACCAGATCAGATCTGGTCTCAACGTGGAAAGAGTCAAACATCCTTTTTATTTTATTTACACATGCATGATCGCTTTAAGAATCCAGCATCTAGAGATGAGTCAGCAACAAGGTGTCAGTTGGTTGGAAGAACAAAGACACAATTATTAGAAGCAGAAACACTTCATACTTCAGATCCTGTTTGTTATCTACGTGGCTGTTTGTTTTCACAATGACCGCGATCGTGACGTCTGTCCAATTTGCCGTGAATCATATTTGCTGACATCAAAAGGTTTTTTTTTATTATCTCTGTTTGCTTATGTGTATAAATTTCCGTTATCTCAAGATGCATTGTGTGTTTTTCCAAAGCACAGTGTTATTAGACTGTGCCTTGTTGTGACTCGTCCTGTTTGTTGGGAACTAAAGGTTTCTTTGTCGGGGCGAATTTATTGAAATAGTTTCTCGATAATTCAATAAACACATTTGTTGGGAGGGAATAGAAAATAGAAAATAGAACAGGACCCTGATGTTCTGTATCTTCTCAGCGATCTACAGGAAATGCTCACATGACTCTTTGCTGACGTGCTGTTGATGGAGCTGTCGCATCATAAAGAGAACATATGGATTGTTTTGGAGATGCAGAGATAAAGGATCGTTGTCTCTTTGTTGGAGAACTCGTTGAACCGCTTCACGATGTTCGGGGCTCGATGAACAGATGGACACGAACACAACAGATTCAAGACAACGACGGCAGGATGAAAACTGTAAATACTAACTCATCCAATCTGTGGAAAGTTTGTTTATTACTTGCTAAATTACTTCATCTATAAAATGGCAAGAAAAATATGTGAGGAAATGTCTTCAGGAGTTTTGAGAACCAAGGGACAGATCTTCAAATGCTTTATGATCAGTCACATATCTGGGTCTAAAATTAAAAGTTGGAGCCACTAACAGGACGAATAACTCTGCATGAAATCTGACTCAGATTGATGAAGTCCTAGATTAATTGTTGACGGTTTACATTAAGGCTTCCTCCATCATCAAAACTGTTAATTAACGATTGGCAACATATTTATCTCTTTTGATGCCATAACTCAAGATAGGATGGATTATCATAAACAGTAATATATGCACTTGAGCTGTAAGTGGGGGAACAGTTAAATGGAATTGGTCCAACTGTTATGTAATGTGCTCCTTTAACATCTGAAGTCTTATCATGGTGTTTGATTAGAAACCGCTGCATCGCACAATAACCTCACTGCCGTTAGGTGACAGGTAACAACTCTGTGTTTACAGCCACTTTCCACGTGAACCTTCTGCTACACAACTTCAGGGACAAGAGTGCTGATCTGTATACAAAACCCACGGCAGCAAATGTTCCTGTTCCACTGTGTAACTGTACTGAAATGTCAAAGTTTTAAATATTTGTATTCCTGTCAGCGTGTTTGTCACTGTGCTGTCAGAACACCAGGGCTCCCAGTGGAACCTGTGAACTCAGAACAAGGCGTCCAGTCTGGTTTCGCTGGAAGAAGTCGTTCTTTGTTGGCCTGCAACTGGAGAGCGCTCGATACAATCAGATCTGTTTGGCACTGTGACATGCAGCTGGCCGTGTGACAGGATTCAGAAGCTCTGATGAAGAACTCCGGTGACGTGCAACACGGATCCGAGCTTCAGTCTGAGCTGTGATCACAGGTTATCACAGGCAGGAGCCAACGGGGCCTGGGAAGACTTTCAGGGGCAAAGCAAACATTTCAAGCTGTCATCACGACACAGGCTCTAATCATTGTGTCAAAAATCTGACGCTTTCCCTTCCGTCGCGGCCCGAGAACCCAGAGTTACATCTGAGCGATGAAAGAAAGTGCTCTCGCAGCCGGAGAAACACACTTTCAAAGAGGGAAGTCAGTAGTGATGCTGTGTGCCTGTCCTTTGAGCGGCTGAAGACTTAAAATGAATGTCAATCTTCAAAGGGAACACGGCTTCTTATTATCGCTGTCCGCCACGGTTCAACACGTTGACTCTTTTAAACTCAGAGATATGAACACGCTGGATTATCTGATATCATGAGTGAGGAGAAATATTTAAAAAATGGCAAATTCAAGGGCTTTTTCTTAATCACATTTTGTTACTACATCAGGATCAAAGGTTCCAGTGTTGATTTAGCTATATTGTTTTACCACAGGTGGCAGTATAGAGCAATGTGAGGTTACCTATCTCCATTGAATTTTGGAGCCAATCAGGAAAAACCTCCATCATCACGGTGAAGAAAAGTCGTAACGTTTCCCTCAGTGATGAAGACCAGCTCACACCAATCAGAAAGGTTCACTTTAAAGTGCTGAAGTATTATATCTATTTAGATCATATAATAATCACATAAGCACTGAAATAATCCTGTAAATCTGTGCCAGTGAAAACAAGTCAGTCCCTGCACATATAGATATAACAGTATACAGAGTGCTGTGTGGAAGTCATTGCAATGGAAATGCTAGAATATTAAATTTCATAAAACCCTAAATATCAAACAGCACTTCACTGGTTGTTTAACTTAAATTTGAGGTTTCATATACAAATTCCATGATAGTTTTTGAGTTCTGCTCCAGAAACCAAATGATCACAAATGGAAAGACGGACAAACACACGGATCTATAGAACCGCCTGCGTTACATCACAGGGAGATAGAAAAAAAAAGGATTAACAAACAAAATATCGACAGAATCTTCTCGATGCACATTCCCTGGCTCCAGCTTCCTGCTGTTTCACCAACCGACTGATCACAGGCCAAAAAACACGAGTGAAGGAGGAGGAAGAAGCCGACTGGTTCTAAAACATCTCGATATCAGCTTTCCAAATGTTTCATATGGGAAGAAATACATTCAGTACTTGTGCGAGGCCTCGAGGATACATGTGTTCTGATGAGAAGAACAGAATGTAAACACGTCTGTTTGTTTATGAGAAACATCCACGGGGTATATCTGCATGAACCAGACGGACGTGACTGAAGACCAACAAGCCCAACGGCATTGAAGAAGCACAGGAAGACTCATTAGGTGGTGTTGGGAAATCTCATCATTCTTATGAATTCTGTGCCATGACACCATTAGAGCAGAGCCCATATTATCTGTAGCAGTAACTGTTGTCCATCCTTTACCCAGACGTCTGCAGCAGCCTAACATAACGTGTGGATTAGTCAAAGATCAATCTACACGTCCGTCAATCTGCTGCTGCTGCCGGGACGCGACCCCAGCAGCAGCCGGCTGACCAGGGGGTTCCAGTCATCCCACTCCTCTCCGCTAAGCCTCCCAGCTCCTCCTGAGGTGTTTCCCAGACCAGATGGGACTTGTAATCCATCCAGCGGGTTCTGGGTCTGCCCAGGCCGACTCCTCCCAGTAGTAGCCCGGGAAAAACCTCCAACATAAGGTTCAGAAGAGGGGACACTTGATCAGAGGCCAGGACCATCTCAACTGGAACCTTTCAAGGGGAGCAGGCGCTCAGTCTGCATTTCCATCCGTAAATTTATCTGCACCGCTTATAATTGGAGGGCCACTGAGGCCATACCCAGCTGCCATTGGCTGAGAGGCATGAAGGGGCCACCGAGCCGCCCACTGTACCACCGAGCCGCCCTCCATCTACAGATCAAGACATAGAAATCTGATTTTAAAAAGTCAACCACCAACACACTCAACCTTTGGAGCCGTGATAAGGATCTGGGGTTTACCTTTGTCCTCTGCATGGGCCGAGAGCCAAAGTATTACCCAGCTCCAAGAGGTGATCAAGCGTAACCGGCAACAATGTTACACAACGTTACAACACAAACACTGTCTCCTCTGTGCCGACTGTGGTTTGCACTCTTGAGCCTCCCGGACAGCCTTAATGCGATAACACAAGAATGAATGAAATGAAAGCGCATCAGACGAAAGCTGCAAAAGAGGAACACTCTGTGCTTCGCTGCGAGGAGGATAAAAAACCACTTCCTCTCAGTCAATGAGAGAACTGTCCAAGAAACCGCACAAGCTTTCATGAAATACCACCCACTCCATCTGTGCAGCGCTGCAACCTAACATCACAGCTGCACCTTGTTTACCCTGCACGACAATCACACACCGAGCGGCGGCACTCGCACTACACAACAGAGAGAGACACGCTCGCATCGCGCCAAGCCTCCTGGCTACGACGCAGGTGAGGCCATGTATCGTTACACAACAACAAGCTCAGCCGCACAAAAGACAAACTAATTCACCCTGGTTTTTTAGTCAGCGTCATTATTCACTTATTGTTTCCTCTGTTCCAGGAAATATTGTATCCCTCGCAGGGCGCCGGCTAATTGCCTTTCTGAATTAATCCCTGGCTTTCGCTGCAGAATAGAAAAGCAAATTGCCACGTCTCTATCCTGTCTATTCATTCAAGAGCCTGAGGGCAGGTTATCACGTTAGTTTATTGTTCATCAAAGAAAAATGCTTGTTCGGATGTGTCTAATAGAAAAAGGAGACAACAGTGATGCAGCTTGTGCACACAATCCCTCGGACTGTAATGGTCTCACTTGCGTCTATTTGCTGCACGGAGTTGACGGCCATAAAGATGACTGCTCCCAGTTAGAGGCCGGGGAAGAGGGTTGAACGGCCACACGAGGAATTCAATTCCCCTCAAATTGAAACAGCGGTTTAGCACGAGAGCCGTCCAGAAAGCGAGCGCTGGGATAAATACCCGGCCAGGTTAGCGAGTCAATAAAAGTAATTCGGCGTCTGGCTCTGAGCCCACGACCGGTTTGCTTATCCTGCTCTTTGTTGTGTCGGATCCCCGGTGCTCCCTGGCCGGCGAGTCATGTGAGATTATCTGTGTATCAACGTGTGAGACAGTGAGAGTGTGTGTATCCGTCTGCGGCCGAGCGCTTGTGGATGTTTGTACATGTTTGTCCATTTGATTATGTGCGCACGTGTTTGTGAATGGTTGCCCAGGGTAGTGGCGGGGATGGGTTGCACTCGTCTGTGTGTTTGTGAGAGAGCGTGTGTGCCAGGGCGGGAAAGTGATTCCCCTGCTGGGCGTGACAGATGGGCCGGGAGCGGCTCGGCCTCCTCTTCTTCTTCTTCTTCTCTCTGCCACCTGAGAAGCTCGAGGGGAACATCGGGAGCTCCCCTCTCATGAGGAGACTCTTCATCTGGAGTGAAAAGCTCACTGCTAAATTGTTCAGCGACTATAATTGGAGCCAGGTTCTATTTTGGATCCTATGAACAAGTGCGAGGAAACATTTAGACGGGTCTCTCTGCCAGATAGGGCTTTTACTCTGACAAAGACGACTGAGGAAGCATCACTCTTCAATATTACTTTTGAAATTAGAGGAGAACTTCGTGTTTTTTCAGTATTTTTTCAATAATCTTTGCTTGTTAGACTCACATTTAGTTGCTAAATACAAAATTCGGAACATTGACTTGGCTACAACCCTAGAAATTCATATTCCACAGTCAACTACTGAAGATATTCTTCAACAGATATTTGCCCCTCCGCATTTAAAAGAATCTACATCATCTAAATACTTTAAATACCAGAGAAGAACATCGGGAGCTACATCTTCCATGTTCACATGTAGGAGTTTGTTCATTCCCAGTGTTAGTGACCTAGAACCCAGTCTGCATGTGAACCAGAGGCCAGAACGCAGAGCGAAGAATTTGCTTTGCCAAGTATCTGCATTAGTGTTGAAAGGGGCTTTAGCATGCAGAGCTAAATTTAGTATTTCTAGTGAAATAAAGATCTCAATATGACAGGGTTGTGTTTCCTGAGGCTTTTTAAAATGCTCCTGAACGTCAACCCGAGCTGCTGCACATGTGTCGGTGCACACAGGGATCGGGGGGGAAAGGCAATATGAACGGGGGATTACCAGTGAACGTGGGGTGTGACCTGTCAGACGGGAACAGCTCGTGAGACTGAGCAGCGACGGCAAGGGGGGAAAGTGCAAGTTCAACACAAAGGGAGGTAACGGAGGAGACGATATAAGAGAGAGAGAGAGACACACAGAGAAGAATCCTCCATGAAAACAAAGATGTCAGTTGTGTCCTCTTCTTTCCCAACAGGCCAATCATCTGCTGCAAAACAGCCCGAAGCAGGAAGAATATCAAAGTATTCACGTTTTTGCCGTTGATTCTGATTTCAAAATCCGACTTACATTGTGTTAACAGTTATTACAAAATCACACAGAGGAGAGTGTGCTGATTATTATTCTTGGCTCTCAGGCTCCGAACATGGCATTTGTTCAAGAGCCGAACGGGGGGATGGAGAAGAAGTAAGATGTCGGTGCCATGACATCTGTGCACCTGTGTAGTAGAAGTAAAGAGACTAAACCGTATCCTGGCTCTTCCCTCAGTCGTTTAAAAGAGGGCTCGGTCTCGATAGCCAGAAATAAATGCCCAGGGTTTTTTGCCTTTAAGGACTTTGAGCCTATATGGCCTCCTCCTGGAGCCGAGCGCTGACTGGTGCGACTCGGGGATCTGTCAACTGGGAGATTCATCACTGGGCCGGCTGCCAGGAGACGTACAGTGTTTCTTAGTCATATACAGCTGCACAGGTGGTGACTGTGCACACAAGGTGATAAGATAAAAAATGATTTGCAATATTTATCCAAGGCTCAATTTGTGTCATTAGCCGTATTTGAAAAATGTGTCCGAACAAGAACCGAGTCAAACAGCTCGGAGGAAGAAAGAAAAACCCAGTCTGCAGCCTCTCGGTATTCGGATGCTGCACTAATCCATTTTTTGATCATTTTCCAATTTACAGCACAGAGTCCTGACAGGGGGGAACATGTGGGAAGTGGGCGGGGTGTACAGTAGAGTCAGCTGTACATACTGTATGTGGCACACAGCTCATATTCACCACACATACCCCCCCACCCGTCCCCCCCCGCCCGTCCCCAAAAAATAAAATCCGATATCTGCACCTGTGGAAATGAGACACGGTGTCCCAGTATGAAAACCGACCCGCCTCCCTTCCAGTCCTCTGACTTGGTGACACCACAAACTCGCACATCCCATCGATGCTGCTCCACAGTTAATTGTGTGTCTGCAGAAACAGAGACACGTCCACACACACACACACACACACACACACACACACACAAGGCTGTGAAAACACGTCTTACCTTGGTGGTCAGGTGTCCTCACTTCGGTGCGTCTGTACTTTTGATCCCAGCTTTCATCCCAGCGTACAGGTCACGGGGAGCTCTCTGCAATCAGAACAGACAGTCTGTGATTCCTCCATATCTCAAAAACATGCAGCAGCAGCAGCACAAAAAAAAATCCTGCGAGACGGGAGTTAGCCAAATCCCCCAGATAGCCACAGCTCCAGCACAAGGAAATCCACACAGCCACTGATGCATGTACTGCCAAGTCAGGGATGACATGGGAGGAGGAGTCTCGGGAGTTCAACACAGGAAAATCCCCCGAAGGAGGCGCAAGGTTTTCTTGTCTATGCAAACCGCTGTTAGATTTTCATGTGACCAGCTTACCACTAAAAGGCTTAGTAGTCTAATCCTTCGGCCAAATGAAGTGTCTAACTTAAGGCTTAGACCGGCCAAAGGAATCACAGGGAGTTTAGAGTATGAACCTGGTTTCCAAAGGCCAGTGGTCCCCGGTGTCTGTGGAGGAATGTGCAGCAGGTCCTCCCTCCATCACCTCCTCAGCTGCTTCACTCTCCCTGCTACTGGGCCTGCTGCTTACTACAATTATAAAGATAAAGGCTGGAGGCCACATTAACCAGATGGCGTGGCCAAGACAAATATCATAATCACTTACACTCACACTCAGAGCAGAACGATCCTGGCAGCAGGAGTGAATAATTAGCAGTCGCACCTCAGATACACAATTATGAGTCTGTGTAATATCTCACTGCCGAGCGTACAGGATCCACCCCTGATCAAACCCATACTCTGGTTCTATAAAGTGTTCTATATTTGGGTTGAATAAAGGACAGAAAAGTGTGTCTGTAGTTTTGTTGGTGCCATAAATTTGACTTTGACCTTTTGGATATGTATCATTCAATCCAACTGGACACTTGTAGGTTAAATTGTCATAGTTACGTAAATAATTCTCGAGTTATGGTCATAGACGTGTTTTCTGTGGCCGTAGAGCGACCTTAACCTTTGACCGTCAAATTAATAACAAGTGTTGCTTTAGGACAAACACACAACCCCAAAAACACAAAGCCTCCGGCCACGGCAGAGAGACACACACAGACACACACACACACACTCACACATTATCATTAAGGTGTAATTGTCCTGGCACGCTTGATCAACTCCTTTTTCCAGGTTGTGTAATCATGTGATGACATTCAGCTCTCACACTCCCACCTGACAGGTCGGTGTCAGACACGAGGCCGCTCCTATCGCGCTCTGGGAAAAATAATGAAACAGTTCTGGGATGCAAACGTTATCGAGAAGAAGCATGAAACAGAACCGATGGCCTTTCGCTATCAGATGTTTGTCTCACTGCTGCCAGCGTCTCCCGAATCAAAGCCACAGAGATAGGAGCTGTGCAGCTCAATGCATGGTCTGTGTTTTTAACAATTTAACAAATTCTGACGTTTTTAATAGCATCAGAGGTTTTTTAAGAAAGTCCCTTTGAAGCTGCTCACCTCAAGCTTATGGTGTGTTTTCTATTATTCTCTCTTCCACTGAGATTCCCAGTTCTTTTATAGACAGCTGGTTCCAACTAAAGCCTAATTATATGAGTGTACACAAACATCTATTCTATAATTTAGTTTTTTAACAGAGCCGTGGATACAGGCAGGAGATCTGCACGGAGGAACAGACATGGAGGAGGGTGAATGGGATTCTGAAGAGGAGGGAGAGTCTGATGAGCTGAGACTAAAAAATGATGCTGCAGCCCGGTTCCCAACAAGAGGCTCAGAACAACACTAACCTCTTTCCCCGGCTACACAACACTGATGTCAAACAATGTGGGGAGAGTTCACGGATGAAAAAGGCCACGAAAGTAAAGTTGAGTGCTCAAAAGAAAACCACAAGCTCACGTGGTGCAAGAGTCTTCCTCTGCTGCATGGCAAAGAATCACGAAAAGGAAAAGAGGCTGTGGCGGCTGCTGGGAATTAAATCAACTTGGACGAGAAAGGGTCAAAAGTAAATGTACGTGTTGATGTTCATCATCCTTCTTTAGGGCAAACTATGTAGGTAAATATGAAATCAAGAAGATATCATAGACGACAATAAGAACTTTACTTACAGATAGAGGAAATAAGACAAATAGTTTATAATTTACTCCCCTAACATTTAAAGGACGGCTTTATTTTGGAAGTTTTTCACCGAGAGACTGAGGCTTCACCTGAGCCGCTGATCCCTCCACCGACTCCAGGCTGAGGTGAATCTTTCTTCCGCCCCGGCCGCTTGTTTCTCGGTGTGGCCATGCATCTGATTCTCGGGCTAATCCATATGTTAAGCCAGCTCTCAGTCACTCAATGAGGGATAAATATGCATCAGTACAGGCTGAACAGATAAGAGGGGCCAGGGAGGCAGGGTTAAACCTGACAGCACTCAAACCCATTTACCCGCTCGGCTACAGTACGTGTGCACCGCGGTGAACGGGTCAGGTTCACGTTAGGATTCACAAACAGGAAAGTGAAGTTCTCCCTGTCGATGGTTCAGAGGCGTCTTCGTTATTCTGCCGGGAATCGATCGGAAAAACATCGAGAATAAGACGGCACAGAACGAAGCAGCAGAATTGATGCTGAGCGAATAAATAAGACAAATTATAACAAATCACTAGTTTGGTCTTGTTTCATCACCAATGATCCTCCGGGCAATCAAATCTGAATAAAGTTCAATATACAGATACCTTTAATGGACAGAAGGAGGAGAGGAAAAGTCTGAGACACAACTTTCCTCCTCCACTCTTCACTCTCACAACCATGGAGGAGAGACATAACACAACATAACGTGCCTACACATGGGTTGTGGTCTTGTGATATACTTCAGGGCACAACAACACGCCGCCTCACCAATAAGTCCACCAGTGATTTCAAGGTTCAGCAGATGGCCGCTGCAGATTAAGGTATGGGCCCAACTAGTGGCTTTTACAGGCATTAGAGTATATAAGTTGTTCCTTCACCCCGTGACCGCATCCTGGATATATCAAAGGGGGAAAACAACATTTCATCCCGGGCTGGTAATGGATTATTGAGTTCTCCGTACCGTGCACACAGTGATTCTTTCTGCGAGTCGGGTTTGACAGAGTAGTGGAGCGGTTTGTGTCTGAGGCGACTTTGACTTCCTCACGTCAGCACAGGGCTCTCTCTCTCTCTTTGAATGAAGCTTCTGTTTCAGCCGTTGAGGACGTTTTCTTTAAGGAATCATGTAACATTCAGGGATCTCGACCTATTTGTTTGGTTCCTTGTAAGATACCGATCAGACGTCTGCTCCTTCACCGGGAGGAAAAACATGTTGTGAGTAAATGTGCTGGAGGACAAATTATCCTCGTTTGAGTCGACAAACAATCCGTGATACGACAATCTTGTTCTTTTTGTCAATGTTTTTCAAAAATAAACCCCAGAAAATAATTTAGACAACGATCTCCCTGATTGTGCGGAGCCGGAGCTGGGAAGCAATTAGCCTAGCTTAGCATTGAATGCATTGTTCTCATTTCAACAAACCAAGAAGAAGAGACTTCACCTTCCATGTTTTTCAAGCCAAAGCAGAATCGTTCACCGGTTCTTTCCCTAAAACCTTGACGGAACACATCTAATAAATCGTCCCGCAGATACAATATTGTTTGTAAAATGGCCACTAATCTTTTTAAACGTATCTGATGCTTGGGACAGATTTGATTTTGAACATCATCCGGCTTTTTCATTTTAAACCCAGACATGAACATTTATTTATGAGTTTTCTGATTCTGTTTTACACTGTCTCATCTTTAATTCTACTTGTTGTATGTTTTATTTAAATAACTTTCGAGTTGTTAACCCCTAGGTTGCTTAAGGGTTGCTTAAGTATGAATCAGAGTGTGAGAGAGAGAAAGAGAGAGAGAAAGAGGAGAGAGAGAGAGAGAGAGAGAGAGAGAGAGAGAGAGAGGAGAGAGGGAGAGAGAGAGAGAGACCTCCTCTTTCCGAATCAGCTTACGATCAACCCGGACACGTTCACGTCAGTCCAGTCGGACGTGCCGCTGAGAGGACGCCACGTTTCAGACGTTCAGCCGACGCTCGGAGAAACAGACTCAATTCCACATATTGTGACTTTGCAGGAGATGAGTGCTGCTCGTTGCAGCTCTAATCCAATTCATTGTTCCTCCCCGGCTCAGTGTATAGAATAAGTTATTTCCACACAAGGATTAATCCAGTGTGCTTTACTTTTATAACAATCTGCTGGTTTGCATAGTTTAAAAGCTTAGCTGTTACATGGACTCAGACACACACACACACACACACACACACAGACACACACACACACACACTCTGTGCTGTAACTGAGCCAATGTGGAGATTGATCAGCTGGGCTGTGTCCAAATTGCAGCCCGTCCTCTGCCCCCATGCCAAGCACAATAACTCTCTCGCCTTTCTTTGACCAGGGAAAGTGGGGAGTTAGAAAATAAACAAACATGCACGAGAGGAAGAGAACGCAAGAGGCGAGAGAAACAGACGCACAATCGGATAATGTCTTGACACCCAACGCAGGAAAAGGAATGCCTGGCTCTCAGATGTCTGACCCAATTTCCTTCCTTCCTCTAATCTACGGTAAAAAAGCTCCATGACTCAGAATCCCTGGCGCAGCTGCTGCAGTGAGTTGTGTGTGTTTGTGTTTTGTGTGCGAGGCCAGTGCCAGTACCCGACAACCTACACACTCAAAACACACGTATGCCAACGTCATCCTCAGTGTGGCATCGCAGCAACTGGAACGTGAAAACAGACCAGGCTGGAACTGGCTGCAGCTTCACACTCGCTTTGTCGGCTTTCATGGAAACGTGTGTGTTTGTGTGTGCGTGTGTGTCCTATGTGAGGCAGGCACATGTACTGGATGGGTTCATTAGTATGCATAATGAAGCCTGTGTTCCAATGGAAACAATTCAATAATCAATTATACACTCGCTGGAAATACACTGGTGCTCGTCTCCTGACAACGGAATCAGTTAACGCACCCGAGGCAGAGACATCGACTTATTGCATTTCTGAAGGATTCGTATTAAGGAACCATGATGGAGATACAAATGTGTAATTACGCACGTTAATCGGGAGATATTTCCCCCGATAGCACTTGTGCATATTGGTATTTTTTCATTTCATTTAATAATCTGGTTCTGTTGGTCTAATTAAGCCTCCTATGTTGTGCACAGTGCGGTTTTTGCATACGTTACATTAACTCCATATTCATTACTCTCTCTCTCTCTCTCTCTCTCTCTCTCTCTCTCTCTCTCTCCTCTCTCTCTCTCTCTCTCAGCGCTGGCAGAGAGGTGGACTCCAGATGCGAGAGTGGAGGGAGCCCGCTCGGGGCAGCTGGTGCCCGTCCAACCTGGACAAGGGTCAGGGACACGACAGAGGGAACACAAGCAGCGTTCGGAGCCTCGTCTCAGGGGCCCCGGCCAGCACGTCACCCCCCCCCCACACACACACACACACACACACACACACACACACACCACACACACACACACACACAGTCATCACGCCGGGCCTCCACCCAGAACGCTCCACAGGCCAGTTGGACTCTTCATTTTCACACTTTAGTAGAACACACTTGAGTCCTGCTCGTCTGACAGGAACATCCAGCTGCACATGAGCGACAATAAACATCGCAAAAAAATGCAAGACTTTTGATTCAACGTTTGGAAATATAGACAAACAGGACAGTGGCTTTACTGATGATTATAATCAATTTATAGAATAACTACAAAGCATTCTGCTGTCGTGATTCACAAACCAAACGATTGTTATGATACAGGAAGCATCAGAGGCTCGGTGGTGAATCCCTGCTCCGCTCTTCTTGCATTAAGCAAAGTCAAACAGTTTTTGTTGGGCATTAAACAGTTTGGACAGAGCTGCACAAACAGGGAGTTGGCTGCGTGAGCGGTGAACCTGTTTGTGTATCTGCCCGTGTACAGTAACGCACAACAAACGACTATCTAACGCAACATGTGTTCTTCACAGGACTGTGATCTGCAGCAGTGACAACATCTCCACAAAAAAATAACCGCCTGCATGTGTCATGTCACCGTGCATGTTCTGGTGTGAATGCATGTTTGCACACGCACGCATACGTGTTGTATGATGCATGCGTGTCTATAGCTCCAGTGTGCACAGCTTGCATGCAGCCTCCCTGGATGTCAGTGTCCAGTGCGGCCGGAGCTTCTGCAGGAGAGGAATCACAGACGGGTCTCACACTCTGCCGATTGAGTTCCCTGCTATCTGGGCCAGCTATGTAAAGAGAAACATGAGCCAGTGCTCTGCACCGAGCACAGGGAGGCGTGGCAGTCGCACAACGGCAACACACACGTGCGCGTACAGTATCAGTCAACGTGCACCGCAGGTTATGCCACATGCCAACACATGCACGCCGCTCCAGCTACTGAGAGCCAGTTGAGTTGACTGATGCAGTGGAGGGAGCTCAGACGAGTGCCAGATCAGCAAGTCTTTCAATCCCTGTACACACACACACAGCCGCGCTGCACTTGGCATCAAGTTGGCAGTGCGGACCGCCCAGTGTGTGTGTGTGTGCCCCCCCCGCTTGGCTAGCAGCTCTAACAGGTAGAGATGAAACGCTCTACGGTCCTAAACCATCGCTGGAGATCTTCCAAATAAGGTGAGAACCAGGCTGCACTTTCCTCTAAGAGGCAGTGCACTCCAGGAGCGTTTTTGGATGTGGTGTCTGAAAAAGAAAAAGTTTCCCTAAACAGAGAAGTGCTTGGTGGGCAGGAGCCGAGGGGCCCAGCGGAGAGCGGGTCCCTGTCAGTCACACTTGAAGGAAGCCAACCTTAACCCTGAGGTGACCTTTAACCTCACAGACAGTCATAACATAGACCAAAGTTTAATTCTTCAGCCAGAGGAATATCTCACACACACACACACACACACACACTTGTTGCCCTGGGTTAGACGAGGCTGGGACCTGACTGCTGTGGAGTGCAGGCATGTGACCGGCCTCCGGGGCGTTCTTCACCCGAGCAAGCAGCTCGCTTTAGATTAACAGGAGCTGTGCAACAACAGCAAGAGACGAGGCAACCTGCCAGAAGCCGACATATCAAAACCACAACACGGCTTTGAAGATTAATCCCTGCGCTTTAATGATCTTTGTGCAAATGTGTAAAAATAAACATCGGCCGGACGGAGGTGGATCCGGCGAGGACGTGTGTGTGTGTGTGTGTGTGTGTGTGTGTGCGGCAGATAAACGGTTAGAGACAGTTAGATACAAGTTTTTAAAAGCTCGCTGAACAAAGGAGATAAATGCAAGTGAGGTCCGATTCAGATCTTTGGGGTTTTCAGTTTAGTCCGAACCCACAGAGCACGTGCATCAGAGCAAAAAGTTTAGACCAACTGAAAGAGGAGGTCTGGCTCCAAAGCACTCGATTTAGATAGTTCAGACTTTCAGGTGTGAGAACTACGTGGTGAGAATATTAAGTTAAATGCACCGAGCTCAACATCGTGACTTTTATATCAACACTCAGTAAATAACGTAATTCAAAGAGGAGACGGAGAAAACACTGGTTTAACAAAAGAGTTAATCCTGTCAAAGTTTTATTTACAGCAGCAGCAAGAGAAAGGCATTATGGGATATTAAAACAGGTCAAACTCTTCTGTACTCACGGCTACCCCTACAGTAATGAAATGCTGACCTATATACAGAGCTGAGTAGATAGAGCAGGATTTGGGCTTCGGCCAAAAATTCTATCGGTGAGGTTTTTATTCTTGTTATTTACATCTATTACGGTGTCCCAGAGAGGTCAAAGCACTTCACAGAGTACTTCACAAAGCACAGGCGGGTTCGACGGAAAGCAAAACAACTAAAGAGACGAATGTGCTGCAAAGAATCAAAGAAGAAACAAATCCAGCCGACGCAGGATTTTTTGCAGGTTTCAACATTAAATACTTTAAAGACCTTAAAACACGAAGATGAGGTGAAGAAGCCGAGAAGAGAAAAAACCCTGGAAACACAACATTACCCCTCAAACTGCAGACGGTCGGTCTTCATAGAGATCTGTTCAGTTTCTGTTCAGTTATCAGATCCATGTTGGTTTCGTTTTGTGGTTTTATTACAAAAAAGAACAACAACAAGAACTCTCACACAGAGACTTCACAAACTTTGCAAGCCAACAAAAGAGAAGTTTTTTTAAAGTGTGAAGGAAGAAGTGATAAATGAACATTGGCAAAATCAAGACCAACTTAACATTGTTTAAGATTCTTTAAGTAACAGTTTAACATATATACGACTTTGCAGAAATCCTGTCACACACACACACACACACACACATCAGAGTGTTTCCAGGGTACACTAACAGGTCCCAGAACAGCTTCATCACTTTTTAGAGGACGAGGCCAGAGGATCTGGGAAACTATGACTTGTTCATAACTTCAAAACATTGTATACATCAAACCATGAACCAGCTAATTTATAAACGAGTCAGTCACAACATAAAATCCGACATTGACAAAATAAGACTTGCCAGAGTAAATATCCTATTATTTTATAAACCCTTGTTTTCTAAACAGCCACTTACAGACGCACACAACTCCTCTCTGACTATAAACCTGATTGTGTGGGAAACAAAACCTGGAGTTTAATCTCAGATGCACATGAAGGGAGTTCCTCTGCGACGCCTCTCTGTTTACGACTCGAGAGAAAGAAAGAAGAAGTCGTCACTTTATTGTTTTTGAGAAGTGTTTGTTTAACATGTCTGCAAACTGTGACTCAGTTCTGATACGACAGAATCAAACTGAGCCGCTCGGTGGCAGCGAGTGTCAGACGGGCTCCTCCTCGTAAAGCACCCCGCTTCGCCCCGGCAAAAAATGAACCTCCCCGGGTGCCGGTGCCAAGTTCTTCCTGTTGGTGAGCAGCCAGTTGTGAGTGGCTCCGGTCGTGCCGAGCCAAACTCACTGGTGTTAATAAGAGAGAGAGAGAGAAGCTGTAAAACATCTCTGCTCCATAAAGACCTTTTTACCCTTATTTTCCCTGGTGATTTGGGACATGGGACAGCCGCGACGGGGAGTTACACAGCTCCAGGAATAAAACAAAGGGGTGTGTCTGGAACCCCATATGCATAACACCCCACACATAGAAGAGATTAGGAAAGAGAGGGAGGGGCGAACAAACACAACAGAGAGGAGAAACGAAAAGCCACAAACTTGGAACGGCTGCCTGACATCTGATGTCATGTGTCTGTGAGTGTGTGTTGCTGTGTGTGTCTGTGTGTGTGTGTCTGTGTGTGTGTTGGTGTGGGGGGGGGGTTGTTACAGTATCTTGGAGACAGCAGGACCCCCAGTGGTCTGTGCAGAGAGCGGTGGAGAGGGCACTGATAATCTCTTGTCGCCGTGTTGGCCATGACAGCATGCTTATCAGCAGCCGGGCTTCACGAGGGTCTGAGTCCTGCAGCCGCTACGCCACCGCGCCGGAGAAGAGTCGCTCTCAACCAATGAGGTCGGAGGGAAACTGAGAGGAATATCCTTCATGGCGGAGACGGCAGAGGAGCCACGATACTTTCTATTGTTACTGATACACATCGGCTGACTTGAGGCACATTTCAAGACGCTTATAACTTTGGTTCTATAGATTTCGTGTGTTCAGGACCCTGCTTAGATTAGAGCTTAAAATATGAGTCTGTTAATTGGCAGAAACTAGATTTTAGACAGATTCATCACAAATTATATCACTACAGGCCGAGTGTCTTTGGGTTTTTAGGAATATTTTCCAACATCAGATACGTTTACAGAAAAAAAAATGAAAATTGCTGATTTGAACTCTCGGGAGCTTTTACACTTGTAACCCAGATTCATTCGAAGTGTAAAAATGTACTTGTCACTTCTCTCTTGTTGACAAACTATCCAGCGGTGACACTATTCCTTTGTTTATCTTCGTTTGGCCGAGACTCAGCCGACACAGACACGTATATATACATCCAGGATAAGCTCCCACAGGCTGTGGCTGACGTGTCTGTTGAAGTGTCCGTGACAGATTAAGCCGGACACGTTGCTCATGTCCTGTTAATAGGTTTAGAAACTGCAGGACTGTGTCAGTGCGACGATGGGCCGGGGGCAGCGACAGGCCGCACATGTCATCTGTGTCGCGCTGCACGGGAATGTTGCCTGAACAAGAGGAAGGTTGTGTTATTAACATGGCTCCCAGTCAGCTCATCCACAGATCATGCAAATCAGCAGGTGATTTCATGCGTGCCCGGACACTCGCACGCTGATGTATGGACGACCGCGGACAAAGACGCCTGATGTTTCGTTAGTCATCTGAGCGATCTGGTCACGCATGAAGAGGGCGATGTGTTTGCTCAAATCTCAGACATCTCCCATGAAAGGGCTCTTTGATAAAAAAGACGGCTTTGTTGACATAATGCATCTAAATACAGTATGTTGGGCTAAAACAATCCATTAGCCTAGTTCTGGAGCACGAACCCGTGATGATGTGATGGCATTTTGTGGTCGGCTGCGTTCGCCCTGGTTGAAAAGATCCTATGAACCAACCTACAAGTCTATAGCATATGGGTTCCATAATCTAATTAGTGATAGACGACAACACAGACAACGTGGTGCAGCGCCTCGGGGCCCCGGCTTCTAAAGGATGAGCATCAGTCAACTGAGGTCAAACAGAAAGTAAAGCCGAGGATAACACGCACGTCCTGCCGATGTTGTCATCTACGAAGGAAAAACACAAAGTCCGATGTTAACGCTAACCGCTGCTAATCGGCAACGAATGCTAGCACGTCACCTTCGCCGACCTCACGTTGAGTCGGCCTCCGAAGTCACGCAAGTGCACGAGATGTGGTGAGATGTTCCGTCTGACCCGGGGTCAAACTGTGAAGCTGTGTCCTCAGGTCATTCACAGACGTGTCAGAGACGCCCCTAACACTGCCATGCATCAACTACGCATTTCTATTTGTGTTTCCCATTGACTAATTCCAAACAAAACAACACAAATCTGGAGCTCTCGATATGTTGGCCAACCCAGCATGCCCTCTGCTTCTCTAGACATCTCTGACTTCATTTCACAGCAGACACAGACCAGGACATCAGCTGCACAGCCCAGGTTATATAAGTGGAAACACCATGTTTCTAAGCATTCAGCCATGCTGCCCCACCACGGGGAACGGGAGGTGGTGGGAGCAGGGGGGGGCACGCAAGGAGGCCAGGAAGAAAGACAGGAAGAAAGAGGGTCACAAAAAGAGAGGCCCGCTGGGGCCGCTCGCCGGGAGGAGACACTGAAGAAGGTCACCTCTGGCCCCCTGAAGGAGCCCCAGCCCGGGGAGAGGAGGAAGACGAGGAAGACGAGGAGGAGAAGAGAAGAAGAGGAGAACCAGGTCACATGGGGCTCCACTCATCCAACTTCTCTGGGTTCTCATGCACATCACTCCTACATCAGCCCGTCTGAAGAAAAGCTCAGGTTTCCTATTTGCTTTGATTCCATAAACGAGACATTTATTTACGATTAAAGAAAAACAAAGTGTGTGTGTCTGTGTGTGCGTGTGTCTATGTGTGTGTGTGTGTGTGTGTGTGTGTGTGTGTGAGGGAACTTCCTGGTTGGATGGTTGTTTGTGATGGACGACTCATCACAGTGGGGCTCGCTGGGTTTTATCCTCAGAGGAAAAGGTTTAGACGTGAATGGTGGATTTTTTTCCTGAGCTAATAATCAACCCGGGGAGAGAACGCTGCAATTTTTAAACTGATGGATAATGATTAATGAATCTGGGGCGATGACATGAATGTGCTTTTCAGCCGAGTCTGTGCCAGAGTGTTTTAGCAGCACGTGGATCTGCATAACAATGACAGAAACATGTACTAACACCAGAACCTCAGAGGGGAAATGTATATTTTGCGTCTAAACACGAATCCCAACCACATTTCAACCCCTCGAGTTAAAATAAACAATTAAAACTCAAAGTGCAAGTCTCTAGGATCAATTTCTATTAGAAGCCACATAGAGGGTGAGAACAAGATATTACTCATTACTGTAAATGACACGGGGACACTCTCTCTCTCTCGGCCTTTGCAGTGTTTCCAACGACACCCAGAGGATAACTATTTAGACGTGTAAAAGTCCAAACTGTTTAAAAAAGTTTCACTCGAGGGGGAAAAGCTTGAGTTTCAGTGCCAGAGGAGATTCCTGTTGCCAGCGAGATGGATTCCACCAGAGGAGCACCGGGCTTTCAGACTGTCACTCTGCATCAGCAGCGGCCGAACATACTAACTGTGAAAATGAACTTGACTCGAGAGAGTGGCCCCCAATGAGTGATTTCATTATTACAGCGGAGTAATGTGGCGATGAAGGATACACACACACACACACACACACACACACACACACACACACACAGACACACAGACCAGCTGCAAGTGCACGGAGCAAACTGCCACCGTTATTATATTCATGATCTGCTCGGGGCTCAATTATGCACTGAGATTATTTCCCCCCCAGGGATCTTCTCCGGGGTCTGAGTGAATGATAAAGTGTCAGCTGTCACTCAGGACATGATCGGCCTTTATTATTTAACCGTTTCCTTGGCAACGTTATCTGTTTTCTTTATTAATCCCAACACACTCGTGCTAACACACCTCCCTGAGCTTGGAGCGTGGAGCGGTAACACAACACCCGTCCTGCAGCCGGTTCTGATATTGTTAGTTTCTGATCACACACTGTGTGGGGCTGCACGGTCAATGATATAACACAAACAGGTCCGTGCACAGAAATCCTCTGTATTTGCAGAGATGCATGATTTATGTGGAGGTGAAGGAGCCAGATGAGCATGTGCACTCACTGCATTTTGTTTACAAGGATGTTTATGAGAACTTTCCTTTTCACTGGAGCTTTACCCTCAACTGCAGTTTGGCTTCAATATAAATATATATACAGTTGTGTTGTTTGCATGACATAAGTGACACAATAGTGAATGCACAGTGGATATTTGTGCATATTTAAAAGTCACTTGTTCAGTGTTTGCAGGACAAAAGGAAAGAAAAGTGAATTAAGGTCAAATAAGTGAGTCACACTAAAAGGTCGCTATTGGAATATTGTGGGTGTTTTGTATGCAATGATCCTTATCGATTACCTATCACCCTCAGTGTGTGTGAGCGTGTGAGAGTGTGTGTGTGTGTGTGTCTGTGTGTGTGTGCACGAGGGCATGCATGAGTAGTGGGCCTGTGTGCAGCTCGCAGGACCACCAGCATAACTCAGCAAATAAAAAGGAAAAGCCTCCATTACTGCTGCACGCTGACATGCGGATGTGTTAGCGGGCACAAGGCAGCGAGCACAGCGGCCCCACTGGAGCAGGGGACCGGCCACAGGGGCGCGATGGGCACCCTGGAGGAGGGGGGGTGTCCAGTACAGATCTGTCAAAGCAGTCCGGGGCTACTGGGGCTAGCCTCCGCAGAACCACTTGCACGCACACCACGCCGAGCAGCCGGAGACGCGCACTTACCGTCGGGGTTCCCCCTCACACGCGGCGGGGCGCCAGGCGGGGTGTCGGGGCGTCGGACGGAGGGGAAGCACGGGGGGGGGGCTGAGCCGGGTCCTGCCCGAGTGGAGGCGGCTGGATGCGGGCTCCACGTCTCCGTGCTCCGAGCCCCGGTCCTCCGCCGAGCTGCTGCTGCGCCTCGTAGCCACAAAAACCAGCTCCGTCCTCGGCTCGGCTGCTCCGTCCTGCTCCGTCCTGCTCCTCCGGCTCCGTCCTGACGAGCAGCTCGTTTCTCCCCCGGTTCTCCGCGGCCGTCCACAGGCGTTTGTATGGGCTGCTCCGACCTGGGTGGGGGGGGGGAGTGTGTGGGGGGGGTGGGGGGGGAGGAGAAGGGGAGAAATACTACACGCTCGCTCCTCCCTCCGCTGATGTACAGTAACACGGAATCAAACCATCTACTGCTCTCTACAGGAGCTCCACTGTACAGCACTGTACACGGACATGCTGTGTCCCTATCTTCATCACCTCCTCTTCCTCCTCCTCTGATGTCCTTATTTATCTTCATCACCACTGAGCCGAGCAACACCCTCCTCATCCTCATCGTCCTGATTATCTTCTACCTCTTTACTCCACCACCTTCTTTCTCATCCTCAACCTTCCTCATCCTTCTTCTCTGCTCTCCTCATTTAACCTTCATCCTCTTCATCCTCATCCTCCTCATTATCTTCTACCTTCTTCCTCCTCTGCTGTCCTTATTTATCTTCATCATCACTGAGCCAAGCAACACCCTACTCTTCCTCCTCATCCTCATACCTCTCTTCATCCCTCCTTCCTCCTCTTCATCCTCCTCCTCATTAACCTCATCTTCCTTCCTCTTCCTCATCCTCTGCTGTCCTTATATATCTTCATCACCGAGCCGAGCAACACCCTCCTCATCCTCTTCGTCATCATACTCCTCATCATCATCATCCTTCTACCTCCTCCTCCTTCTTACTCCTTCCTCTACCTCCTTCTCATCATCCTCCTCGTACTGTTGTCCTTATTTATCTTCATCACCGAGCCGAGCAACACCCTCCTCATCCTCTTCGTCATCATACTCCTCATCATCATCATCCTTCTACCTCCTCCTCCTTCTTACTCCTTCCTCTACCTCCTTCTCATCATCCTCCTCGTACTGTTGTCTTTGTTCATCTTCATCATCACTGAGTCGAGTAACTCCCTCCTCATCCTCCTTCCTCCTTATTCTACTCCTTCCTCCTGCTCCTCCTCTTCCTCCTCCTAAACAGCATGTCACATAATAGATCTGTTAAATACATATGTGCAGAAAGACGGTTTTACACTCACCTCCACAAAAAAGGAAGTCAATCTTTGGTTGGTTGACTAATGAGGTCACGCAAAGTACAACTAACAACTACATTCAATATCAATTCATATTTCAATTCCTCTTTGGTTATTGCTTCATCAGTTAGTCACTGAAAATAGATGGTTTGTTGCTTATTTAATACAAAGAAAGAAATTAGATTTACAAAGATCAATAACTGAGGAAATCCACAAACTAATATTAAAGACGCTCAACACAGAGAACAACATGTTTCTTGATAAATGTCATAAATGGTTCATTGATTTCCAAAAACTGTTTACGTCTGGAAACTGAGGGTTGACATTTTTCACAGTTTTCTGACATTTTGTAGATTGAATTGCAATTAATGACGTAGGACAGATGAATCTATAAGGAAAATAATCATAAATCTGTGAAAAATTAGATTTACGTAATTTAAGCAAAACATTTCATCACATATTTCATATTAACTATGCACCAGTTATCATATAGTTTGATTTTGAATTAGCTTTTGTGAGTTTATCTGCACTAATCCCTGTTATACTGGTTTCTACTGCTTGTTTGATGGCTGCCAACACATCTATGGCTGATATTCTTCCTTATCGTCATATTTACATTCCTTTTAAAGCTGAGAGATAACACGCTCCGTTCACTTTGATCAGAATAACAGCAGCTTCAAACGAGCCGCTCACAGGAGGAACCTGACGACAGTGTGTCACATACAAGTGACTGGCGACCGCAGCCTCCCGACAAGTTGTGTAGATATTTATGTCCGACTCATCCAGCAGACAAACACGCAGGAAGTCACCAGCTGTGCGAGTCCTGGACGCCCAGCGTGCGGGGACATCTACATGTTTGGGGTTTTCAAATGCAGCTGTGGATGATCATGAGCCAGTGGCAAAGAATAAAGGTTTATTTAAAGTGTGGCGCACACAAGAAAGATTCCTCCCTGAGTCCTCATGTCAACGAGAGTGAGTGAGTGTGTGTGTCTGTGTGTGTGTGTGTGTGTGTTTCTGTGTGTGTATGAAGGAGTGTATAAATCTCGATGCAGGGAAGTTGATATTTGTTTACACGCCCAGTGTCGTTTGTTTGCACCGTTTCATTTCCACTTTGATTTCCAGGACGTCTTCGAGAAGCATCCGATTGGATCCCCACTCGCCGACGCGGATCAGACCCGAACCCAGAGCCGTCCCCATGCTAATGAGATAAGTGCATTTGGTCCTGCTGGTTTCTGTTCTCGTCCAGAAGTGGGCGTTGCATGCCAGTGTGATTTCCAGGACCGCGTCTGGAGAGCAAATGTCATCTGGTTCGTTTTGCTGTGACACGGCTGAGGGATGCCAGGGACAGATTCCCTGCAGCTTTTCAGATTGCAAGAATACATTAGAGATCTTCACAGGAGATTTCAGAACAGATCCAGGCGAAGTTTACATCATGTAGTTGTTGAGATACTTCGTGTTCCGCCCACGTCACAGGGAAACATCATCTGGAAAACCTTTAAAGAATTTTGTGCCAATACAAATATATACGTGCTGCAATATTTCAGTCTGGACCAAAAGTGGTGAACCAACCCACTGAGGTTGTCGTCGTCCCCGCTGCGCAACCCATCCAAACCCTATATTTTATGGTTGGGCAACTACAACATGGTTTGGACGAGGTCGTGTTCAAGGATGTATATCACAAAAACACACAGAACGTTCCAGCTCCGAGCTCCAGTGTCCAATCAGGCACATTAATTACACGCCCCTCCCCCCCACCCCCCCCCCACCCGACCTTACTGTTGGCCACCTCTTTATAAACGTAACTCTACTTCCTGCTCTGGCTCCCTTCACTGGCACCGGGTTCAAGTCGTAAAGTGCAGAATCGTCCAAGTGAACATTAGCTCCTATAGAGAGAGCGAGCTGTGAGGGAGCTGGAGGAAGTGGCCGTGGAACAGGACGTCTGGCCCTGAGAATGAATAGATGAATACGTGAATGAGAGGGAGGACGGACAGATGGATAACAGCCCTTCTTTATGAATCTATTCCCCCCCACAGACTGCAGACCATCACGGAGCTTGAGGGGCAGTGATGTCCCTAGCTGTTGATTTGACTAAAAGGTGATCGTGGATCTGTCGTGAATCTGTGACGTCTTCGGTTCGGTGTCAGTTATTTACAATTAATTGAATTCAGAATGAAATAAATGAAGTTGTCACAAAGCGGTGAATCCAACTTTAGCCTCTTGACATTGCGATTGTGTATTTTTATTGCATTAACTTGCTTTAACTCTTTGTGCACTGTGCAGCTGAGTGCATGTGTGTATCAGCCTTGGGAGGAAATGCATTTAAATCAACTTTTTCTATTGCCAGGGTAATAAAGCAGTGCGTGTGTGTCGGACTCACACACACAAATCCACAGCTTTAATATCATTACATTTGAATCCAAAGTCCACTGTTAGTTTACCAAAATGTCCTGAAAACAGCCTTTGCCTAAGTAGGCACACTGAAAGGTAATCTTTGCATTTGCAGCTTTAACCCTCAGCCTCCTTTTCTTCAATGTATTTGTACTTTACACATCGAATGCTATAAAAGGATTTGCTTGCATTCAGTAGCGGGATTTAATAATTGGATTAAAAACAGTGAAACAGTCTTGTGTGTGTGTGATGAACTGGATCAACCCTCAGATTCACTCTGATCCTATAACAGCACTGTGCTGCCCTGTGTTTCCCCGTTAGCATCATTAGCTGAGATTATACTTATTTTTCATGAGTCCATGTGCATCCTTTAATGCACACGATGTGAACATGTAATAGAGCAAAATGCACAAGTGCTGTTATTCATTATTTAAGAACCAGAATTCATCACTGAGAGAAACTGTAAAGAAACTGATGTGTCACATGTTCTGTCAGAGAATATATCTGAAGTTATGTACTTTTAATGATACTTTTCTAAGTCCAATAAGTATTTGCATGGTACCATTTATTAATAAATCAAATACTAAATTAGATTTTTTTTTGCAGTTGCTAATGATGTGGTCTTAAAACAGAAAAACAGAAGCTGTCGTCTGTTTCCTTACGTGTAAGATTAAATATTTAAAGATCTGGGAAAAACGTTTTCATGTTTGAGATCTATGAAGCGCTTAAGCTGGCAAATTATCTATCACATATTAGTTTATCATTACATTTAAGTTTATTATTACTGAGGTTTCAATGTGTAATTCTAGTTCAGTGAATAAATAGACTGGAAAGGCACTCAGAGTTTATATTTATGATTACATATACTGTAAATAAAGGAAACAGGAAGGTGCTTGAATTCCCTTTTCCGAGGAGCACTTGCCTTTGAGAGGAGCCGGGTCATTAGAAACAACACTCATGTCTCATTGTGCTTTCATCTCCTGCTAATTTGCACTTGTGTTCTTGACCCTCGCGGTGATCGTGCACTGTCTCTGTTGGTGCAACAACAAAAAACCTGATTTTAATGGCAGGCTGCACCTGTGACATTTACCAGCGGATCCCGCACAGTCTAAACCTCTCTGAATATAAACATCGCCAAAGTCTCCTAAAGACCCTCTCGTGCATAGGTTGAGATGTAGCTCTCTCCCATCAGCCCATAGGTTTCCCTGCATGAATCATCCTTTGTCCAAATGCAAACGAGTGAGAGTTAATCTAACAAATGGCTGCCAGGGCCTGATAGTGGAGCGGCTCTGCTCTGAATAATGGATCAGTCCATCTGCAGCTTTAATGGCACCGGTACCTTGCCTGGCCCGTGATGAAGTTCTCTGCTGATTGAAGCTAACATGTTGCTCTCTGGTTTTGTACGAGCGTCACTGGGCTAAAGGTCACGTGAAGATGAATTATTAATGGACTGACAAACTCACCGGGATTCAGGGAAAATTTGTTGTTTTCTGCTTATCTCTTGTTTTGATGGAGAGTTACACAGATTCGATTCATTCTAATTAGGTCACAAGTTAAACACAAGCGCATTGTTTCGTCCCATTTTTGTGATGTTTCGTAAAAGCATGAGATTCAACAGCAGCTTCACATGTTTCAGGATTTAACAGAACAAGAGTGGGAAGGTTTGTTTTTAACGCTGTTCACTTTTAGTCCCGACTCCGAGTGGAAAACTACTCAGGGGAGGAGCAGCATGGAATCAGACTGTGGGGTTGCAATTATTTCTGATTGGCTTCTTTTGTAAAAAAAACAACACAAGTTTTGTTGGACTGGGCAGGAAACACATGCACCACTCGTCCGTGCCAGTCAGGACGAGCTGCTGGAAATCACGTTTCACTACACACGTCCGTCTTCTTCCTTCTGTTCGTTCTCAACGGCTGTTTGTCTTTTAATCGTCTCCTCTTACAAGTCGTTATCGCTGTGAAATAAATGTATCAGCAAAATCATTCAGTTGTACAATATTCCCCGTTTGTCGCTTTCTGCTGAAATGTTTGTTTTGACCGGCCCCCCCGTGGGATTTTCATCTCGCCGATAAGAATCAGTTATTATTTTCTCTCCCTGCTCTCGCGTTTTTATCACTTTTGTATTTCCTGGTTTGACGCGTAGAAGAATTCTGAACATTTCTTTCTTCTCAACAACCGACCCGGTGGCTCCGAGGGGAAAAGGAAAAAAATTAAGTTTGCTGAGATGAGTTGAGTGAAAGAGGCCAAACGATTTGACCCCCCCCGACCGGCTCTTCAGACCCATCTGGAGGCTCCGGGCAGTATTTCCTCAGACTGGGTTCAATCCCTCTGTGCTGCTCTCCACACCACTGCTCTCTCTCACCAGGTCTGTCGGTCACATCCCACAATAAAGGGCTTCTACACCAGGGCAGTGGTTTTGTCCGAAATTGTTCCGCATTTAAAAATAAATACAACAGGTTCTGTGTCAATCCCGTTGACACTCGGGTGTGCGATTTGCTGAGTGTGTGTGTGTGTGTGTGTGAGTGTGTGTGTGTGTCCTTGCCATACTGCCAGCTGCTATTTGGATCGATAACAAATCCACTGTTTTCTTTTTTTTATTGTGCGATCTTTGTGTTGCGAGTAGAAACTAACTGAAATAGACTCGGGACTGATCTGGATAATTTTAGCAGCTCCTCGATCAGAATATGAAATTCTCCTTGTTCTTGATGGCTGCTCAGTATTCAATTGACCCAATGTTTTATTTTTCTCTTTTCCAATTAATAAGAGGAACTTAAAATTTTAAAAACTTGTAGTAAGAAGAATACAGACTTTCTGTCCTCTACATGTGCATGAAATGAAAACCTGCTGTGAGTCCGGCAGCCTTCAGTTTCTCTGCTGCAGCCCTGATGCCCTTTCCCTAACCCGCTCGTTTGAGTAACCTACTTTAAATAAGAGGTGAAACTCAAATCTATGATCCTCTGCAGCCACACTGTCCATTTTCCAGCAATCTTTTCCAGCACAAACGCTCTGTAATGTTCCCATAAAAGCTCTGCCCTTAATAACAGAGAGAGCGGTCGGGCTTCATTCAAAGTGCAGCGTGGAAACGACCCATTACTCCCACACAGAGACGCACTCTTTCATACCCACACTCAGGTGAGGGAACGTGGGACGTAAACACTTCACAGTGCGAACATGTGAAGATGTGAAATAAGGTGAGGGTTTGGGAAATGTCAACGCATTTACATTTTGGGGTTTTGAATAATTCATCTCATCAGTGTTTAGCAGTGCTCTGAATTAAAGTGTTTTATTAATACATTTTCACATGTTTAATAAGGATTGATTGGGAAAATCAACACTGACAGACAGGCTACAGCTTGAAGATGAATCATACTCAAAACCACATCTACAAGTTCTGTGTTAGTTCGTATCATAGACTCTAAATAAAGATTGACGATGTGAAGTGAAGCCAAATCCTCTTGATTGCCCCCTGGTGGCTGGCTGCAGTACAGATAATAAACCCTGTCTCCTCCATGTAAGTGGAGGGGACATGAGTTCAAACCTTAAAAAGTACACACTAAGTTCGGTTTTAGTAGTTCTTATCACACTGATGTTCATTCAAGGGTTAATGTTTCTGGTAACTTTTGTTTTTAATATCTAATTATCAGAGGGGAGCTGATAATTACCCTCAAACAAGCTTGTTATGGTGTAGTTAGCAAGGTTATGCAAAAAGTAGCTGACGGATTATTACGAAACTTCGAAGGATGCGTTGTGGTACCTGCATGGATGGTTAAAACTTTGTGGATGATAACAAATAGCTCACCGGCACAAAGTAGCAACGGAGATAAAACATAGGATTGGAGATTTTTTTATGTTATTATGCTTCTAGATCATTCATAAGGACATTAGCCTTGGCGGAGGTATGTGCCCTCGGTTTTCTAGATATCACCAGTTTCGTAATGACCAGCGGCGTCCGTGACATCACACTCTGTCACCTGATTCACTGTTAACTTGAAAGTGTTGAGTCCAGTTTACAAAGCTACAGGGACTTGGTGCTGCCCTCCTTTAGGAAACAGGGATATTATGTGAAGATTATGCTTCTGGGTGAGTCCGTCTGAGTTGTGTCATGAAGCTGATTTGTCCACATTTCCATCTCACACTGGGAGCTGCTAATCACCTCTAAACAAGCTCGGCCTCCATGATGGAATGAGACACTTGGCGCTGTGCGTTTCAAAGGGTTCCTCTCATGACCGGCCATATCCATTTGGATTTTGCTCCACAGGGATTCCGCCGCCCTCATTTCCTCCCTGCCACTGCAAAACCAGAGGAAATCAGTATTTGCCGGCGCTGAGCCCCGGCCATAATGAGATTTGAAGGACATCAAAGTGCCTCTCCTTTTGAGGAGGATAAATAGATGTGATGAAAAATAGGCCTGAAATGCAAATGTCCCACTGTGATCATGGACATGAATGAGCTTCATCGGGAGCGCGGCACAAAGGGATGAGTCGCCGTCGGACAGTGGCGAAGTTTGGAAAGTGGTTAATGGGAATGTTTCAAAGATAAAGCTGCCAGTGTCTAACTCTAGACGACAGAGGAGCATAAATCCAGAGGCGTTAAGTCGACGGGTGAACACGATGGTGTCACCGCAGTCGTTCATTTCTGTCAACAGCCTGAATGGAGGCGGCTGGTGCTCTGATTACCGATCATTGACCCCGGTGCCCCGACACACCGGATCAGAACGTGCGGCCGCAAGACTTCAGCTTAATTCTGACTTTTCAGTCTCATGTCGATGACGGGAGTTCAACCCAAGCTCTGTTGCTATGGTAACACGGGTGATAGACCATTGGGACATACTGTTGAATAACGATAGAGGGGTTGTAGTTTACTGCCCACGTTGCAGGTACGTTATATATATATATATATATATCTGTACGCTGATAACGACTTTGTGGAGATAAATAAATCTGCGAACTGTTAACACATTCTATGGAGCTTTGTGCTGCTCTTTCTCCAGAGAATCAGAACAATCCACCTGCACCTGACAGCAGCAGCGACTGCACCGCATGAGTCAGGTGATTACAGAGACGCCCTGTCTCCTCGTGTCTCATCCGTCTGGGGCATGAAAACATCAGCTTGTTCTCACGTGTTCCCTGAAACCTTTACGTTTTTCCTTTCCACCATTTTTTTAACTGGGAACATATGCAGACACTCAAGAGCGATGGGTCCCGTACAGACGTATAGTCAAGAGGGTAAACATTTATTCAGCTCTGCCATTTTAATGGTGAGAGAACAGTGCACGTGAGGGTTGACGGGGACGAGGCTCGTCTTCACTGTGTCTGAAAGACGTGAGGCCGAGCTCTAATGGCTGCCGGGTAATGGGCTCCTTAAACACTCCTGTCAGCTCCACTCGGGATTCTCAGGAATATCCACTTATGTGCTCCCCGTCTCCTTCTCCATCTCCAGCACAGTGTGTGACTGTGTCTTCTGTCCTGAACCATGTATGGAGACGGATTTCAGACGGAGGACCAGTTAATTGGGGACAGCTTGTCAAAACGCTGTGTCCCCATCGGGAAAAATCTGATTCTTGGATCAGTGGTTTAGGTTTGAGTAAGGATTAGGGTAAGTCTGCAGGAAATGAATACAAGTCTATGTAATGTCTCCCCATTCCACAGACACACACACACACAGAGACACACACACACACACACACAGTGTTTACATTCGATGGATTCTTATATTCTGCTCTGGCCTCAGTCCCAGCCTTGATTGACCCGCTCGGTTCTGAGTGGCAGGACGATTTGCACGGAGGCTCAGAGGAAGGTTCACACATGTAGCCGAGGTCACGTGTCCTCACGATCACACAGAGACAACACGCGTCAGCAGGGGAACATCGGGGGGGAGACAGAGGGAAGTAAAAAGCAGAGGAAAGACGACAGAAAGTGGGGAGTGGTGAGGAAATGAAGAGAAGGAATGAAGGGACTTGAGTCTGGGGATCAACCAGAAGCACAGAGAGAGAGTCGCTTCTTCAGGAGGGGGGGAGTGTTTTATTTTGAAAGGCTCCCGGCATCGAACGTAATCCTGCGTCTGTGTTCGAGTTGATAGACGAGGATAGAAAGAGCGAACGCCAATCACACAATGTCAAGACGACATCTACCTCGATGTAACAAGACGGATTCAAATGAAATTAAACCTGAAGTCAAGTGTTTCTGATTATTATTGGGATTCTCTATATTTTATTGTAAGGTCTTATTTGGCACTATATACTAGTAAAATGGAATCTGCATCCCAACCATATAATTGGCAGACCTTGCTTAATGAGGACACTAATTGGCATAATGTATTTGCTCATGACCTTTAGGTTTTCAGTGGTCGATCTCAATTGGCTTAAATAACCAATTAAAAAGAGTAAAATATCTGGAAAGAGTCACTCAATTAGTTATAGTTTGTGAGTTTTCCGTCCCTACAGTCTTTGCACATAGGAAATTAGATGTTGTACAGATTCCTCAGAGTGAGAACCTGTGACCTGATGTCACCGTGAGTCGAGCGGATGCTGCTGCTCCTCAGTTTTCCCTCGGGTACCCACCCCGGTGGTGGATTGTTAACGGCCGTATTTACAGCATCTTCAGGACTTCCTGTGGTGAGAGCATTTCCAAAGTGTCCACAAACAGTTTCCATGAATACTGATCGCGACGAGTTTTACATTACTGTGGAGAGACGAGTGGAAGTCTGCAGGGAGCTGGCGATCAGAGCGGGAGGTGGGATGTGGAATACACGGTTTATATACAGAACATAATACCTGTGGAATAGGTTTTTTAGTTATTTTCACTGTGTGGGTATAGTGTAGGAAAGCAATATTTGAAGTGATTCGCTTGAACAAAAGCTGTTTTCAGACTTTTACAGAAGTCCAGACATTTTTCCGGAAATTTTCCAGATGAGCTGTACGTGAGAATGCAAATGATTCGAACAGATGAAACAGATTTCAGAGCTTTTGGTGATGAGGAGGACTGAAGCCGGTGTGGATGTGCTGTAAACAATTTTATACGTCCCTTCACCTGAATGTTCCCGACACTTCCATGTTGTTCTGAACAAGAGAATCTCCTGCTACGTTCTTTATATGAGAAAGAGAAAGTTCGGAAAATGTCCATATACAGTTTTCAAGACACTTTCTGGAGTTAATGTCTGAAAACGTCAAAAGATTCCACCTGCATAGATCACTTGGTTTCACACTTTTTATAAATCTCACATTAGAACACACAGATTTCTGAGTGACTGAGTGAGGACCAGAGGCTTCTCTAAGAGATGTATAATTGCCCGTGAAGCTAAATTGCAGCATCTGTAAGTGTGGGGCTCTATACAGAAAAATGAAAACCTGTTTTTTCCATTCTTCTCTCCCTGAACTGCACGAGACTCTTCAGGCAAATCTGTCACACATGTACATTCTCGCCCGGTTGGAAACTGCACGAGGCTTCGTCATCCTCACCCTCCGAATCCCCTGGAAAATGTGAGAGCACGGCTTCTTTTGGAAAAAGGTCTGCAGACAATGAAGAGGGGGAAACAGAATTTACCTCAACATATAGATTCATTCACCATCTGTGCTTCAAGTTAGTCCCGAGTATAAAACTCAGACCCTGCCTCCCTGAGCGACTCTCACACGTGAGAAAATGTTATTGTGTGAAGTAATTTTTGTAAACACGAGTTTGATAACTCTGTTTGTGAACTGGTCTAAACCTCGGCTGTAGCTCTGACAGAGAAAACACACACTAGTTATCCCACAATGGAATCGAGGGAACAAAAGAGAAAAGTGTGTTTGAGGTTTCTCGTGGTCGTACAACCTCGGAGAGAGCAGTTACAGTGATGACACGAGGCAGGTAATGGAACCATAATTGAAAAGTAGCGGTGAATTGCAGCTCCGGAGAGAATATTTCAGCGGGTATGTCTATAATCGAGATCCGTCTGACAGAGGGGAGATGACACATTGATGGAACGGCAGGAGGCTTTGTGCCGATGTTCGCTGCAGAGGTGGCTCCCGCCGTTTAGTGATGCAGTCACGTGAAGCTATGCATACAAATAACCACCGTAATAGCTGGGCCATCACTTATCCTCGCCGCACTGGGGAGCAAACACACACACAGACACACACACACACACACACAAAGACGGAGATTCAGAGTGTAATCACAGGATAAGACCTTCACATATCGAGATGTGGACATGCTGCTGCTCTGCAGGGAGGAAGGAGGAGTTACAGTAAACACTTCAGAATAATAACACAAGTCTTTTTCCAGCAGTAAGTCTGCAGAGAAGTTTTTTTGTTTGCAGTAGTTTCAGAGACGGTGACGAGTGAATGTTTCCACACTAAGTGACTGAATTAGGAGTTTGGAGTTACCTGAGTCACAAGTGATGGGGAGAAAGTACGGGGGAAAGTGTATTTGTGAAAGTTGACGACTGTTGAAATCCAAACGACTTCTCATCTGTATGGAAACACATTGTTTTCTACACAAATAGGAAGCTCACAATCAAGCTAAAAGTAAATCCATATAGTAATTTTACCATAATCCTGCTTACAAACAAATAAACAAGCAGACATGTAGTTATATAGTCAATCATCATTTAATGCTTTTATTATTGAAGGACAAAAGTTATCGTTTTTTGGCACCATTTAATCACCAGAACCATTTTTTTAAGTATCATATAAAAATATAAATACTTTCCCTTCTCCTTGACAGGTAGTAAAATGTTCAAACATGTCAGTTGTCAGTTGTCGTCTGTTAGAAATCCTCTTTGGAGCCAAAGCTCGTAAATCCTGGGATCAAGTGATCCAACAACTGAACATGTCGCTGTAATCTCAGTCTCTGTAGGAGTGAGCCGTACAGTGTGAGGGGGCATCTGTGGTGCTCATCAGACCACAGGCGAACACAGTGACAACACAATCACAGACACAACAGGCTGTGATTGTGTGTTCGGGATCAGAAGACATGAAATAACAGCGCGGAGGCCAAATAGAGTCGTTGTGTGTCTGAGCCACAGCGTCAACAGTTTGTCACATCAACACAAACCACTGGGAAGGTAGAGTTTTATTTACTACTGTCTGATTTACAGCGTCAGTTCATGTAATGTTCCAAACAAACAGAAATGAAAACCGTGGCTGCAGTTTCAAGGATCCAGAGTCTCACGAAGAAGGAGCATGTTGTGTCTGACTGTGCATGAGTCGTTTGGGTTTGAATCTGCTGCAGAATCCTGCACCTCATCGAGAAGGATAATGGAATTTGATTTTACGCCGAGCGAAATATCAAGAAACAAGAATTGAATGACTGAAAAGTAAAAACGTCTTTCCATAAACAGAGTTTGTGTTACTCTGGAAAGTCGACAGGTCTTAACGTCAAACCTTTCTACTGGGACGGGTCCTTCCCCGAAGAAGCAGTTGTGAAATCAAATCTTTTTTAAATCGAATCCTATGTTTTTAAAAACATTTCTATTACCTGAACAGTTCAACCCTTCCTGGAAGAAATATGGGAGTGCACATGAAAAAAATCAGTATCAGTGTTAATAAGAATGAGATTTCTGGTTGATAATCAAATAAGTGTTTAAAGGGATGAAGAGTGAAAAACGAGAACAAAACCAAAACTTTGATTTCAAATAAGAATGAACGTGATACAATCTTTGAAATTTGTCTCCACACAAAGTTGAGGGAAGTTTGCTTCAGCGCTAAATACTGTTCAATATATACAAATCTTTAAATTGTTTTAAAGGCTCGTTTACGCTGTAAATCAATGTCCTCTGCCCACGTTGTTACATATGACCTTGAGGCCGGCCGGTTGTTAAGCAGGTCATCTTGCTTGACCTTTTGACAACACTGCCCCCCCATGATTCCTGATGGTACTGCTCCATATCGTATAGAGACGATTTTTCCTTCACCGTAAATTCCTTGGAAAAAATTCTCCAAAAACCAAATCTATCCACAGGCCAAGATGGCACTGGAGCTAAGAATAGAAAATCTGTTTGAACTTTGTTACTGTGACAAACAAAAAGCCTCGGATGTTTAAAAGAGTACACAACACGTGGATGTGCTGAATCCCCTCGGAGTGGCCCTCATCCCTTTTCAAGCAGCTAAAGAGGCGTCTTGAGCGCCTGTGTTTTGGCTTCTGGGCTCTTCTGCATACTAATGTCTCTGTTTGATAGAACTCACAGCCTCCAGATCCCCACTGCTATCGCCTTTCTTCCTCTGCCAAGCAGGGCGCCATGTAACACACGGGCTGAGTGACGTGTGGGGATAGAGCATGATAACAGACAATCAGGACGATGCGTGTCTGTGTAATTTGTGTGCATGTGTGTGTGTGTGTGTGTGTGTGTGTGTGTGTGTGTGAGCAGGGAGGCAGGTCCAGCAGCGGTTTCCCCTCTGCAATGCGTCAGGAACACACATTGAAACCAGGGCAGGGCCTGTATGTTGAAGAACGTGCTTCTGACACATGCCAGCTACTCTGCCCGCGAGCATGGACGTGAGGCTGAATCTGAATGTTTTCACTTTGTGTGTGTGTGTGTGTGTGTGTGTGTGTGTGAGACACATAGAGGGCTACAAGTAGATTTCTTGGGACTATCAGTGCTGAACAACAAAATTTACAATTTTGACTCCTGCCCTCGTTAGAGTTCATGTTCTCCATCTTGTCCAAACTAAAGCTGATATTTTCCCGTCTCATATTTTGCAGGATTTCACAAAATCTACTGGACGGATTCTCCTGAGACTTGGTAGAATGATGGATATGTTTTTCATATCAGACGTTTTTCAACATTTCCATTGATTTCTCAGAGAATAATTCATGGATCTTGGATAATTAACCATGTTGGGGTAATTAGCAACGAAACAAGTGACGATGAATTTTCATTTCCTTGAGATAAAACCATCAAACCCTTTTCTTTCACCTCCAAAGACGAGAGTCTGTCTGACAGCAACATGTGAGCGAGCGTCTCCCAGTGTCAGAGCTAACATGCTGTGTGTTTTAACCTCTGTAATGATTCCCATGTTCTCCCATTAACAATTAGCTTGCTCACATTTGCTCATTAGCGCTGCACGCAAACCAACAGCTGAGTTTTGTTGAGAGCGTCATTAAGTCCTTCAGGTGTTTGGTCCTGAGCCAAAGAGCTGGGACACATTAACAGACAGAGACAACTGACTGAGTCCAAGTCGTTCCAGACCAACCTCACCAATCCGAAGCCATATTTTTTCCAGTAACACAACTGTATTCTCATTCATTTGCAACTGTACTTGTAGTATTTGTGTCATATTTCTCATTAAATCATGACTGTATTCTCACAAAATCAACCTTTCTCATAAAATAACAACTTATACTTTAAACATCTAGACTTCTATCTCAATTACGACTTTAATTTTTGACTTGATTATCGCCATTATACTCCATCTCATCATGCAGCTCTGACATATGCATTACAATACAAATGGCTGTTCAAAGATACAGAATTCATAAAATAAAGTTTGGTCCTTGTCCGTCTGCTCACATGGAGAAGGCAAGAACTGCAGCCAGCCACCAGGGGGCGGTCAAGAGGATTTGGCACCATGTTGTCTTTATTACCAGTGTACGACAAGAACCCAAAACTCCCTCAATCTCAAACATGGTGACACACCAGCTTCTGATTTATCCATAAACACACAACACTAAACCCCTCGCTCCGTGACACATGTTTAATCCCTCACTTCTCTGCGCTGAGTGTTTACTCCAGTAAATGTGATGGTGTTATTGTTGTGTTCTCACCGGCAGACGCCCACAAAGGACCCCGGACGCCGGCTGCGTTGATTCGCCGGCTCAGAGGATCAAAGTGCTCCATCAGAGCCGGGTGGAGGCCGAAGCTGCAGGTGCAGAGGACTCACCGCATCGAGGAGCCTCCTAAGTCCTGCTCCATATTCATGACCAAGGGAGTAAGCTTGTGAGTACACAACCTCAGATGGAGACGTCCGGCCTCCATGTCCACAGCAGCTGGGAAACGAATGAGAGGAATCGTCCCCGTCCTCGTCCTGAGCCGCCCCCCCGACGCTCATGTTCACGCAGCGGGCCGGTGGGCGAGTTTGAATCCTTAAGATGTTTGTCTTTAAAATCTCATTATTCAAAGTTGTTGGAGATTATTTTTGAGGCTGTCGAGTATCATTTTAAATGTTAAATTTGATTAGAAGATGTATTCTCAAGAAAAAAATTCATAATATTCTTATTATTATAAAGGAAAGGAAATATTTTGAGGAGAACACCATCGTCAAAGTTGGATTTAAATTTGTTCACGATTGACAGCCGAGTCTGACTGACTACAAATTACATAATCGGCGTAAGATGGCAATTTTCATATCTCGGAATATTTCACCTTCATTTCCTGAGAGTGTGAGGAAGGTAGGGAGACGCTGCTGGACACAGTAGATGCAGGAAGTCATTGGTGGAAACATGAATCCCACATGTGTTGAGTCCAGGTTGTTATCGACTCATCTTTGTCGGAGTGCTGCAGCGGGGGGGGAGCTGTTTGGGGTTCAGCGTTTTTCTCAAGGACACTTCAACCAACCCCCCTCCGCTGCTCTTCTCCATGAAATGATCATCTCACCGGAGGGAAGAGAGAAAATCTTCCAGAAACATCTGATGTGAACTCTCAGCATCTCTCTTTTTTTATCTCTCCCTCCACAAACACACAAGTAAACACCTCTTTTCTCCTATAGAAGGTTCGATTCCCTCTACGAAAGGACGGAGCTGCCGGGTTACACGACGGCCATCACTCACATCCAGACCTCCATGAGCCTTTGTGTTGGAGGAAATGGAAAAGCCCTCCGGCGTGGTGATTGCTGAGGGTCTGAGAGTCGGACATAAAAGAGCCGGGGGACGGGAGACAGGACCAGCGTGGAGGTCAGGACGTGATCTCCCAGTCCACACCTGAGGCTTCATTTATAACCTTACACATCTGTCGGACACCATTTTGTTTGAATACACCACTTCTCACCCAAATGTTGAAAAATTACATTAAGAAACCATTAAACAGCCGAGTTGCAGATCCATCCCAGTACAAATACAAGTTCTCACCACTTTGGGATAATTATCCAAGTCTGTGTGTGATATGAAGCGATCGTTGCCTCCAGGTGTGCGTGCTCGGTTTTATAAATCTGAATCTTTTTTGCACACACACACACTCGATATGAACCCTCTTACTCCTGAAGCTGTGTTTATTTGATGTGGAACAGTTTCAAGAGCAGATCGTCCTGAGGATGAAGACGTGAGTCACACCTGTGCGTTCACCATGAAGCTGATAAATCCTCATCTCCTCACTAAGCACTTAATAAAACACATGAAGCCCATAAAACAGTTATTCAGGTCCGGTCACACTGCGACTGTCACGATTCCACTCAGATGAACTGACCTCTCTCTGGAAGGAAGGAAGGAGATGTGTTCTCATATTTAATTCCAGAGATCTCCGTCAGTCTGCGGCTCAGTTGTCTGAGGAGCCGTTCATCTTATCAGCTCCACACCTCACTCACCAGAGAAGCTCAGTGTGGATCTGCAGCCGGGGATCTGCTGCAGCTGGGACTCATCAACGTGACTGACGTCTTCCACCAGAACTGATTCTCCAGGTCAGCTTCTGTCAGTGGAACTATTTTCTATTTCTTATCCTGTACAATGTTCCTTTAACGTGTGTATAGCTGCAAAGAATTCATGAATGTGTATTTGCATTCTTGTTTTTTAAACCCAGGTGAAAAAAGCCAGATTTATTTCACTCAATCGATCAATTTCCTTCTTTTTTACTCTTTTCAATCTTTCCCTCATGTAGATTTGTGCTGTTTTTAAATCAGTGACATGAAAAGACGGACTTGCACTTTGTCCGTGTGTCAGTGTCCCTGGAGTCGAGCAGGGAAACGTTATCTCATGTCATTTCCCTTTCTTCCTCCATTTCCCATCTGTGTCAAATAAATGTAAAACGCATTAAAAGATAACTTGGGTGTGTGTGATGCAATGACAGCTGCAATCTCACTTCAAACTCAGGACGGAGCGTGAAAGTGAACCTTGCCCATTCCCCCTCCTCCTCCTCCTCCACCTCCTCCTCCTCCTCACATGAATACGCCTGCCATTGACGTTGCCTTAAACTCATGAGATGCCCTTATCATGTCGCATGACTGGAAGCGCAGCTGTCATGAGCCTCACCGACGTCCTGAAGCCAAAACAAACTCGGCCTCTGCTGCCGCTCCAGCGCTGGTTTCACCGTGCGCCCTCTTCTCCCCAGATGTCTCTTATTCCGCACAAGCCTGAGAAAACAAGGCTCTGAAAGCAGAGGAGGAAAAAGCCGTAGAGGTATGCGAGCAGGAAGAATGTGAGATCTCATTTCTCATGTGTGCCGCTGCCAAACCAAATGTGCTTTGTTTTCGGGAAGTGTTCGTTTGTTTAGCTCTCAGCGATTCCAGCGGAGATTTCGTTAATTATCATCAGATATACCGATCGACCAAACGCTTCTGGTCAAAATGTACTCGACAGCACTGAGAGCACAGAGGCAGCGCGGCTCTGATCTGACTGGTTCCAAAGCTGAGCAGGATTCTCACCTCTCGCTTGGCACCGGGTTGTGTTTGGGTTAGAGAAGAAGCTGCCGGGAGCAGACCAGACCTGGGATTAATCCCTCTGCTCTGATTAAATCACAGTTTGTATGGTTTGTAAAAAACCTGCTTAGAAACTCAGGACAATCCATACAGCACAGTATACTGTATATACACACATATAGATGTGCTGACACTGAATTGTCCCCTGAAGACTTTCCTCCGTGTGCACAAACCCCCGAGAAAAGAAAGACATCAGCAATTCAGGGTGGACAGGGGGCCCAGTGTGTGCACGGGTCATATCTGTGCACGGTGCGATACCTTCGGGCCCCGTCGTGCACCTCTGGCCCCCGTTTGCCCACTGGAGCGTTTCACTTCCTCCCTGCTGATCCACAACACAACACACACAACAACCCTCCGGTGTCCTTGACCTGAACGTTAACAAACTAAATGTGTCTGACTATAACTGATCTGTCAGATTTCCACCATTTTTGTGACATTTAAACTGAATGAATCTACTTTATATTCATAAATCCACAGAGTGATTAGTGGATGTGCTGATTGGCCGAATTGTATCAGTAAAAGAGGAAAAGTTATCTGTCGACTTCCGGAGGTGATCTGATGAATCTCTTCGACCTCCTTCTGAGGGAAGCGTCTGACGTCACGTGTGTTTCAGAAGCTTCAGAATGTTTTCTGCTGCATACACAAAAATTCAACAACAACAAAAAATACAGGACAGAAACACAAAGAAAGTAGACAATGTCTCAGGGTGAACGCACACGTCCACAGGCTGATTTGAGTCTGAACACTCAACAGCACATTTCAAAACTGAGAAGAAAGATTGAATTCCAGAGAGAGGATTGTGTCTGCAGGTTTAAAATATATAAATACATATATAACTAGTAGCACTTTAGTTGATGTAATTATGAATCATGATCTAGAAATGAAACAGCCCCTCTCTTGTTGGATGATAATCGATGGTGAAGGTATCTCTATGAATTAAATATAAATATATTGACAATGTGATTTATTTGGCATCGCATTAATTCAAACGAGGATTTGAATCTAACGAAGCCGTCCTCAAAAAAAACACTGAAGGAATTGATAATAATTTTGAAAACTAACCAGCCTATGTTATGGCTCCAACCTTCCGTGGGGTCGTCTCTCTGTTTCCTTTACACTGGTCTGATTTATTCTCTATAGACAGTTTGCTGCCTCTTCCTCTGATGTGTCTCTTTACCGGCACGTCTTGGCGAGCAGCCCTCACCTCTGCTGCCGCACCGCTCTCCAATCACACCCATGGAAATGTCAATCTGCCAAAGGGAAGAGAAGAGAGTTTCTTCTTTCCTCGCACGTCCTGTAAATGCACCTCCCTCCCTCACACTCAGCAGCTCTTGTTCACAAAGGTTGGTAGCATGCAGGCCTTTTGTCTATGCTGATGGCTGAATGGATGTGCTAAGTGTAAACCATCTTGTAAAGAGACAGAGCAAGAGAGAAAGAGGAAGAGGAAGAGAGGAGGTTGGACAAAAAGGAGCAGATGACAGCACGGTGAAGGAAGAAGAGGATTCTCTTATTAGAGACTTTTACTGGAAATTACTGTCAATTTGTGAATAATTTAAATGCAAATGAGCCAGAAGGCAGTCCATCTGATTTGCATGGAACACGGTGAAATGAGAGCAGATGCTGGGATGTTCCACACATGTGTCGTGCACGTCTGAAAAGCAACAGAGCTCAGAAATAAAAGGGTTCACAGCTTCTGAATATGAAATAATGTAATGGTGTTCAAAGAGAAGCAGCTAGTGTGCAGGACGAGAAGAAGAATACGAGGTGAAGGGATGATGTCATCAAACGAAAAGATTTACAGGTTTAAAATGAAAGACAGAAGAAAAGAAGAGATGAAGAGAGAGAATTACACACCTGAAGTTCGCCTCCACCAACCAGAGCAGCTTCAGTCTCAGACAATATCTAACAAACTCATGTGAGCTCACGTCCTTTGACCTTTGACATCTAAGTAATTCATTTTTGAGTCTAAGTGACAGACTTGAAATATTCTGTTCAAGAGACCAAAACCAGGATTTTGTGACAAAATCTAATCAGCAGATCTGTGAGTGAAGATTTGTGCCAAATTTGGAAGGATTCTCTCGAAGCCTTTTTAGGATAAAGATTTAACAAGGCAAAAAGGAGATTTGCAAGGTCAGCGTGACCTTCACCTTTGACTATTGACCTCCAAAGAGTCCCAGTGAATAGTTGTACCAAATTTGAATCAAATTCTCTGGAGTTGTTCACTGGCAGATGGATGGAACACAGTGATCACTAAAGAGCTTTGTCTCCATGAAGCAGTGCTGCAGATTCCACTAGCTGCTTTTCCCAGAGGAGGAAGACTAATTAAAAGTCCAGAGTTTAAAGTTGCATCCTGCATCACTGATTTTACATTTAATCAAAGAGTCAAAACACACACTCCTCAGTGAGAAACTTCTTCTTCTTCCTTTGTGTCGGTGCCAAACGTCTTTGCTGCCATTCAGTGAAACACAGACAATAAGTGTCTTCAGCCTTGAATCCTTGATTAATATCTCCATTGTTATGTCGTCCTGGGAGACCGTGCCGAAAAACTATAATGCAGAAAACGCCAGCTGGTTCCAAATCAAAGACATTTCACACCTAAGCTCCAGAGCTTCCAACGACTCTGACGATTCATTATAACCGGTGTTATTGTCCTCTTCTTCAATATCTCCTGTTTCCTGATCAAAGCCCACGCTGATGGTTCCAGAAGGTTTTAATTGATTTTGTTGGCCCCTGAGATGATTCCAGAGAAGATCCGTGAGAGAACCGAAGCTCCACTGATCCACAGTTCCACACAGGAGCTTCGTTTTGTTCTTGCCTGACATCACAGGTGCCCCCTGTTAGAAAGAAGGGGTCAGCTTGTGTCTACAGGTATTCTGGTGTGTGTGTGTGTGTGTGTGTGTGTTTGTGTGTGGTGTGGTGTGAGTGTGTGTGTGTGTGTGTAAAGGCTGAGATGAAGGATCTCAGGAAGAAAAAGAGATTGAAAATCAACACGGTAGTTCTTATTGCCCCATGCGTGCCGATGTTTGTTGGGTGTGGGAGTTTAACGTTCCTTAGAGTGGGCTTTCAAAATTATCAGGATAAAAGGGTGGGAATACTCTCAAGAGAGAGATGGCCATATCTCTGCCTTACATAGAGATGCTCGTGTGTGATGGTCTAGTAATAGAAGACCTGATGATCATGGTGGTGTATGAATAATTTTCCTTGTGGATCGTTTGATTGACTTTTACTCTTCCCCTATAATAATTTGAACGTCACCATTAATTTTCGGGACCAACTCACTAAACCCCCCCTACTATTTATTTATCATACCTCTGCCATGGACTTCGCTCACAACTGCTGTCAATCTCTGAATTGACCAATTTTAGTCCATTGTAGTTTTGGTAACTTTTCCACCACCATCATGAGGGATGCGCTGAAGGAGGGTGGGTGTTTCACGTTTACTTTGGTGAAATTAGATAGAAACTAAATCCTCTTCATTCTCTCGCTAACACACACCGATATGATTTAGGATGATAGATATATATAGAGAGATATATCTAAACACACAACTGTGTGTTCTCCCACAATATGAACAGTCCACCATTATTGTATTGCGCCTTTTTTATTTTTTATGATTTATTTAAATTTTTTTTATATATTTAATTAATAATATTATTTATATCTCTTTACCTTATAGAGAGTGTAGAGAGATGATTTTATCGATAACCCATACCCCTACAACACATCATTAAATACTTTGTTTTACTTCATTTGTTTCATTTTCACCCCTTATAACCATCACATACACATCACTTATCACATTATATATTTAAATTATTTTAATTTTTAACATTATCTACAATACACACCAATCCCCACACTCCAATTAGTCCCCTACGCCTGCAGGGTGTCCCTCCCCCTCTCGTTTTGAGACTCTATGGTTATTCCCCACTATATTAAAACCTCCCCCCACCCCCCCCCCCCTGTGGGGTATGGGGTGGGTGATGGTGGGGGGTTATGGTATGTGGGGGTTGTCCATGGGGAAGTATAACCGTCCCTCTTTTATCTGTCGGGTTATTGGGGTTCTGAGAGAGATAATCATTTGCAAAGTCATCGTATTACATTTCTATTTGTGTGGTCCACATTTCAGATTTTGCTCTGTCTTATTTCATCTACTTAACATATACCCCCACCTCCATCCCCTAACAAATCAAAATAACCCACCCTAACACCACCCCCCCCCCCCAACAAACCACCCCCACCACACACCCCCACCCCACCCCCCCCCCCCCCCCCAACCCCCCATTATTAAGAGGAGTAGTTGAAAATGCGAGATGAAGGGGATAGTTAGGAGAGATGGTTATGGAGTATAGTAGATGATACAGGTTGTAATGGATGAGGAGAGATGGAGATTGCTTTAGACTTCAAATATGAAAGATTAATACATAATATGTCTTTTCATGGAAGGCGCGGCACCCCAAGCAGCAATAAAGAACAAGGTTAATATAGAATTTAGAAGGAGATGAAAAAAAGGAGTTTTATTATAGTTAGGAGAAAAGTAATAAGTAAGGGGGGGGGGGAGAAAGAAGGAGTTTGAGAAAAA